>CANXYI010726946.1:0-15094 GCA_948208565.1 Hura crepitans
AATAATTAACTCAAAAGTCCAAAAATATTATTAGTTCAATTGAAATTAATTCATAGTAGTCCTTAATCATTAATTGTAAATATTTATTAAATAAGAATATGATCATTTTAAAATAGATAAATTATTCTTAAAGGAAATATATACACATGATATGTATCCATCACTATGGATCACATTCTAAAAATCTCATATAATATAAATACGACATGGGGTGCCTAACACCTTCCCTTTGTCGAAATAACCCTGGACCTAGAGTGCAGACCAGACTTATTTAGTGACTAGTTGCACCCTAATTAGCTAATGGTGACTCTCACCCTTTCAAAAGCCACATTGCACGTAGCCCATCATCACTTACAGTTGGGGTCGGGTCATGACAACTTGTATACAAATTAAGAGGGCATCTAGCCAAGCATTATGACTACCCAAGTGCTAGAAAGTCAAGTTGTTTGGCTTAACCCTTGCATATATAGTTACAGTGCAATAAACTCCTTGCACCAACTTTTATCCCATTCAGTTTAGAGCATAAACTTATGTCAACTCAAAGCTTAACTAAGTGTGTCTAATAAAGCCTTGCCTTAGACATATTATTCTAATAATTTCACCTTTATTTAAAAAATGGCCCTTGTGAATTCCATTCTCACATGTCATCTTACTTTGGCCAAAGATTCGTAAATAAAGATTACTCATTAAAACTGTGAGATAAACTCTCCACTATAATTTGGGGTGGTGAAACCTTTGTTAATTACTATCTTATCTTCAAATATGTTATGCCATACCCCAACACCTCACTATGTATCCTTCTTATTCAAATAAAAGCTTTGGAGTCAAAGTATGTACCTCTATATGTAAGATAGTTAGTGATCTCAATTCTATGGATACTTGCACCACTGATATGATAAGATACTTTCACTTTAATAAATTAAGAATCCATGTGAAGATCTCATGGTGTGTCTCTAATGTACTTACTTCCTAAGTAAGCATCCACATGTTAACTCTAAGCATCTCTATGCTTATAGCTTGTGAGAACTACTACTTAATCTAATCAAGAAATATAACATGTGTTGATCTATCTGTAATAACAATATCCCATCTTGTTAATACTATGATTAAGGATATTTAGGTATATCACATTTGCATGAAATAAGAATCTCTCATGATGAACATTTCACGATTTCCTTTGTACTATGATTTTATACCAGGGACTTTATAACATGGTTTAAGACATTGCAAACAATTATAAATAATATATAAAATTACCATGATATAAAGAGAAATGCTTTTTACATTAGTTCATATGGTTTAAACATATGAATATAACCATATTACATAAACACTAGGGCATACATCTAACACAATAGACTACTTGGAATATTAAGTATTAGGTTGTATCGATCTTGAAATTTTTTGAGCAAAAATAAAATATTTCATAGTTCAGCTAAAACTAGGTCACTATTAATGTGACATTGTCGTAAAATCTTTACATATGTTTTTAACCACTCTAATGACTTTGTTTTAAATCCAAATTTTGTCAAAAAATTGTATTATGATTAATACATTCATTTAGTTGCATTAGTGTAACCCCAGGAATTGAGAAATACTATTCACATCCTAGGAAAATACTTTTCATAATATCGAGATTTTTTGGCCATTACATTTCTTCCCCTTATAAAATAAATTTTGTCCTTAAAATTACATAGTTCGAACAATTAAGGGTGTTGCTCCTTCATATAAGCTTCACTCTCCTAGGTATCTTCTTCTATGCCATGGTGTCTCTAGAGCACTTTTACTAAAGGCACTATCTTGTTTCTCTACTCTTTCACTTCCCTAGCTATAATCTTCACTCGTTCTTTTTCATAAGATAAATTAGGTTTTATCTCCACTTCTTCAGTTGACAAACCATGTGAGGGATATGATATGTATCTCTTTAACATAGACACATGAAAGACATCATGTATCAACTGTAGCTCATGAGGTAATGCTAGTCTATATGCTACTAGTTCTACATGCTTAGTGATCTTTTATAGGCCAATAGACCTCGAACTTAACTTACCCTTCTTACCAAATTACAACACCTTTTTCCAAGGTGATACCTTGAGAAAAACTTTATCCCTGATCTCATATTTTACATCCTTACATTATAAATTTGCATAAGATTTTTGTAGGTCTGATGCTACTTTTAGCCTATATGATAATCTTTACCTTTTCTTCTACATCTTTAGTCAAATCTAGCCTTATAAGCTTTTTTTTCACTTAGCTCATTCTAACATATAGGAGTTCGATACTTCCCTTTTTATAAGGCTTTATAAGGAGCCATACCTAGGGTCACCTGAATATTGTTGTTATAGGCATACTCTACCAAGGATAAATAATGGCCCAACTTCCTTTAAACTTAATTGCATAGCATCTTAATGTGTCTTCTAAGACTTGAATAACTCACTTAGATTAACCATCTATCTATGGATGGAAAGCCATAATGAAACTCAATCAAGTGCATAAGGCATTATGAAGTTTCTTCAAAAATCATGATGTAAACCTCTATTCTCGATCAAATATAATGGAAGATGGCACTCTATACAATCTCATAATCTCATAAATATATAATTCAACTAACTTCTTTAAGGAGTAGTCCATCCTAACTAGTATAGAATGCATAATCTTGGTCAATCAATCTATCATAATCCATATCAAATCATATCTATTTCTTGTCATAAGCAATTCGACTACAAAGTCTATAGTGACTCTATCCCACTTCCACTCAGGAATTGCTATGGGGTGAAATAATCTAGACAAAACTTGATGCATAACCTTTAATTGCTAATACATAAGGCACTTAGTCATAAACTTCAACACATCTCTCTTCATGCTTGGTCACTAATAAGAAATCTTCAAATTCTGATACATCCTTGTGCTACTAGGATGTATATCATAAGGAGCATTATGAGCTTCCTGCAAAATCTACTTCTGTAGGTCTTCCACATCTAGAACACATATCCTATTATGGTAGTGCAAATAACTATCACTCTTGATCTTATACTCAGTAGGCTTCGCCTTTTAAATCAAGCTCATAACACTTATAAGCGTATGATAATCTTTTTGTGAGTCCTTTGCTTGCTACAATGAATTAGTCTTCACTTGTAACTTAGCCAAAGGAGCACTATCATCCATAAGCTCTAACTTGATATTCTTAGCTCTTATAGCTGACTTGAACTTCTTGCTTAAGGCATTATCCATACATTAGCTTTCCTACCATGATAATTAATAAGGCAATCATAATCCTTAATTAACTCCATCCATTTTCTCTATCTCAAATTTAGTTCTTTCTACGAAGAAGGATACTTCAAACTCTTACAATTAGTTTACACATAGCACTTCTCTCTATAGAGGTATTGTCTCTAAATTTTCAATGCAAAAACTATGGCTGTTAACTCTAAATCATATGGTGAGTAATTTTTCTCACATGATTTTAGCTATCTCAAAGCATAAGCAATAACCTTGCCCTCTTGCATCAAAACACACTCCAAACCATTCAATGATGCATCACTATAGATGGTCAAATATTTCCCTGATATTGGTTGTGTGAGAATATGAGCTTCTATCAATATGGCTTTTAACTTGTCGAAGCTCTCTTGACACTTTTCATCCTAAATAAACTTAATATTCTTCCTCAATAGATGTGTCATGGGTGTTGTAATAATGGTAAACCCCTTAAAAAATGCCAATAATACTTAGCCAAACCTAGAAAACTTCTTATCTTAGTTGTGTTCTTGGGTGGTTTCTACTCCATAATAGCCTCTATCTTGCTTGAATTTACTCTTATACCTTTTATAGAGGCTATGTGTCCTCAGAAAGACACCTCACTTAGCCAAAACTCACATTTTCTAAGTTTGGTATAAAGCTTTTCCTCCTTTAAAGTTTGTAAGACAATCTTGAGATGTTGTTCATGATCTTTTCTACTTTTAGAGTATGCCAAAAGGTCATCAATGAAGAACACAACAAATTGATCAAGGTAAGGTCTAAAGACTTGATTCATTAAGTCCGTGAAAGCCGCTGGAGAATTGGTAAGGCTAAATGGCATAACTAAAAACTCATAATAGCCATATCTTATTCAAAAAGTAGTTTTAACCACATCTGCCTTTTTTACCCTTAACTTTTAATATATTGACCTCAAGTCAATCTTTGAGAAAACACCTGCTCCTTTAAGCTAATTGAATAAATAACCTATATGAGGAAATGGATACTTATTATTGATGGTCACTTTATTAAGATGCTTGTAATCAATGCATAATCATAAAGAACCATCTTTTTTCTATGCAAACAGTATTAGTGCTCTTAGTGGTGACACACTCAGCCTTATGAAACCCTTGTCAAACAACTCTTGCAACTAGATCTTTAACTCTTTCAACTCTATATGAGCCATCTTATATAGAGCTATGGATATTAGTATAGTGCCAAGTAAAACCTCAATAGCAAACTCGAGTTCCCATTTTTGAGGCAAATCAAGCAACTCTTTAGGAAAAATATACATGTACTCTAACACCACTATTATAAGACTCATATTTAGTTCTTCACTTTTAGAATCATACATATGGGCTAAGGAAGGTTGACAACCCTTTTTTAACATCCTCATAGCTATAACAGCTAATATAACATTAAATAAAAAATACATCCTCTCACCAACAACTGTAATCTCTGTCCTATTAAGGACATCGAGAGGTATCCACTTCTGCTTACAATCTACAATTGCCTAATGTTTGGACAACCAATCCAAGCCCAAGATCAAGTTAAACTCATCAAAAGGTAGCTCAATAAAGTTTGCTAAAAACTCATGTCCTTACACAATTAAGAGACACCCTTTGGAAACCTTGTTTACTGTAACATGTTGTCCTATAGGGTTACTAACCATAATATTCATGTCAAGAAGTTTTGATGCTAACCCCTGGTCTTATACTCATGTAATGCATATATATAAATGTGTAGACCTTGGATCTATCAATCCTAATATAGGAGAATTAAAGAAAAGAAAGGTACCTGCTATCACTTTAGGTGAATTTGTCTTATCTCTAGCTCCAATGGAATATTGCCTAGCATGTACTCTAGACTCTACCTAGCCATTAGATCTAGCTCTCTATTCATCCCTAACTTGATTCTCTCTATCTCTTTTATCTCTTTCATCTCCAGCTCTAGTGGAATATTACTCGTGCAACTATGTAGATTCTATAGACTTCTTTAGAAAGTTCATGATGAAATGATCTTTGGAGGTATAAACCCAACAAACTCCTGACATAGTTGTCTAACATGTACCCTTATGTCCCTTCCCATAGCACTCACACTAAAAGAGAGGTACACACTTAGCTATTGATACTGGAGCACTAGTAACTTGAGATTGTTGCTTTGCTTTACCCTAGGTTCCTTATCTTGTTCTTTATAACTAGCCTTATCTCTAGGATTGTTGTTGTGGCCTAGATTGACCTCCTTTAAACTTATTCTTAGAATATTCGGTTATAATGCCTGCTCCCTAATTAAAAGATCTTTTCTTTTGATAGAGCTCATGCCTTTCTTTCTAAACTTCCTTCATTACAAGGCAAGTTCCCACTAATGTAAAAAATTCTTTAATTTTCATTGGAGCTATGTGTATCTTGATCCCCACATAAAGCCCCCTCTCAAACTACTTACATCTTTCAATTTCTATTTATACCATATCTTTAGCATATCAGATCAGCATGGCAAAGTCTTTCCTATATTTTGGTATAGACCTCTAACCTTGCTTCAGATCTAAACTCCTATCTCTTAGTGTCTAGGTAGTCTTATGTGATATACTTCTTCTAGAACTACTCTAGGATGAAATCCCATGTTAGATTTGCATCATTCTTGCACTCCATCAAAGCCTCTAACCATTTAAAGGGTTCCTCTTATAAGAGAGAAGGTGTATAAATAACCTTTTCCTTTAGAGTACATTTTAATTGCTATATGATTTGAACTATCTTATCCAACTACTATTTTGCCTTATCGACACCTACCACTCTTTCTCCTTTAAAGTCTTTAGCTTTTATGTTCTTTACCCTCTCTAGATATTTCTTTTGGAGAGCCTAAGGTGTTGGTTATACTGGTAGAGGTGCTACTATAGTTTGTCTTAGCAATTGTAATATTTTCTTAAGAAAGACTAGTGATATTTATGCTACTAACGATGCCTGCCTAGGATTATTTCTAGTAATAGAACTCAGCCCTGGTAGCCCTTTGCCTAACTATCATCAGGGCATAGTTCTCGACTTCCTCTACATTACAAGGTGTGATCTATAGGATAAAGAATAGATTATAAGCCTCAATATCATAATATTATGTAATATATGTTTTCAAGACTTGTAACACTCATACATAACCTTCAAACACCAAGGAATGCCTAAACCAAAGCTCTAATACCACTAAATGTGACATCCCTTACCTATTCCATTCATCAGACCCGAATAAGCAGTGACAAATAAACTGATATCCATACTTTATTTTAAAATCCTATACAAATTAAAAACTTTTAAAACCATTTGTTCATGTATAAATTTGTGAAGTCTTACCTTAAATGAACAATTCAATTTTAAGTTTTGAAAATAATTTTGGCAATCCTTGTGCAAAAAATCTTGCAGCAAAACGATTATACCAAGACACTATCCTAAAATGAATAGTAACTTGCAAGTTTTAAAGCAATGCTTCTATACATTCCAACACATCTCAAACACAATTTAGTCCTCTTGACTATCCTAATCATTAGCACATATAAAACAACATTCAATAGAAAGAGATATTATACAAGCGTAAAATAAAGTTTGAACTCAATTTAAAAGGTTACAAAAATAATCACAACCCACATTAAGCCTAGTCCCACTTATGTTACATATCAATCCTACTATATGGATACATCACATAATATATACAGAATAACAAAATACAAATAGTATCTCTTCTTTTGATATGTTATAGATATCGAGTCTTTAGCTTTAATCTAGTTCTTCAACCTATGCATCACAAATAAAGACAATACACTAAGCAAATTACAGTGGTGTAATTGATATAATATACTTACACATTCAAATGTAAACATGTAGTGATAGCATTCATATTACTAAAGTAATAAATAAAAACCTAGCAATTATTTCAATTTGTCTCCCCATAATGTATAACCATTCATGCAATATATATATATGTGTGTGTGTGTGTGTGCATCCAAAAACATCATAGGCATAAGATCATCCATCATAATATATATAACTAGCCATTAAACAATTCAACATATTATGTTAATCCATATTTAAACTTATTTACCTTATTTACCATTGTTATGCACATACTTAAAAGACATATACTCTAAAACTAGATAACAAGACTACTTTACCATTTAGGTCATAATGTGTAATGGCTACTAAGACCCTATAATAGTTGCACCTATTTATATGTGTAAAGTGCTCTTTTTGGACCATATGACTACTGTACCATTCCTATGTATGTACAGTGGTCTCATAGGACCCTACAACTACTATACTAGACTTACAGACACCAAGGTGCCTTAGTTGGTGCAATCTATCTTGAATTGATTGATGAACTTATCTAATATAAGTTGTTTATCCGTATGGGCAAATCACAATATTTTAACTAGATTTGCCTTTTTAATATGGATTAAGTGTATTTATTACCATGTTTGGGTTAACAAATGATCTTGGGGAAAAATTAGTGTTTCTTAATCATTTAACCCCATATATTTCATCAATATGCATCAAAGACACATAAAGCATAGATTACAATATTATCCTCTTTTACATGCCAAAGTGAAGTAACATTGAGCATCACATCTCACATTAGCAATACTTTACATATTTGCCATCATTAAAACCCTTTATGTTGATTAGAATCATGAAACATGTGAGCTCATGTGGGCCTTCCCCATAAGGCCATTTAGCCATGCCATATTGTTATGATAGCACACCTTTATCTCCAAATGTTAAGTCACCAACTTATTCATTGTAAATACATCACACGAACCATAATATTTCTATGCTTATATAAGCATTACAAGCACATATAACCCATAAAAACGTTTTGGCCATAATATCATACCCACATACATTATGTATAAAACATCATTATATCATAGGTCTCAAACCATTAATCATGCCAAGGTCACTAAGAGCCATCATAAGACATAATTAGACATTAAGCATACATAAACATCAACTTTAATTATCATTATTCCACTTTTACAACATCTTCATTTACTTATCCATAAGTTTAGCATGCAAGGTACCATTACCAATATCTAATTCATTTTTATATTATATCATTCAACTAAATCACATAAGGATATACATTATAACTATTCAGCCACTACTCAATATGCACAAACAATTCTCTTAACAATATTAGATAAAGACATTCAAACTTACTTTCATCATTTTATGCATTAAGAAACCATATTCCTTTCAACTATCACTTAGGCTTTATTAATATGCATTCAACAAATGCAAGATATATATATATATATATATAAATTCCTTCCTAAGATGACAAAGTAATAATTAAGCTTACAATACATCACATAATACATTCATACACCATAATACCATATGCAAACACTTAAACATAATCAAGGAACCATTTGGCCAACATATACAAACCTCTCAAAACATTAAATTCTCATTATTTACATGCCATTCAACTCATTCATAATATCACATCATTATAAATTACGCACTTATGCTATAAATGCTCACATCCATAATAACACATACACACATATATCTTTAACTTTATCAATTCAACACACAAAGTATATTATATGCATTACACTTACAAAAATAAGCTTTCTCATACCAATTGGCCTTCTTAAACCTTGTCTTTCCCCTTCTCTTTCCTTTACACCTCATTTTCTACATACGCATAACATGAAAAATGTACAAAAATAAAAAATAAATCTCCTATGCCTTCAAAATAAATTCCAACTTAATAAATGTGTTCTTGGGCATGTCTAGAGCACTAGAAAAATTAAAACCAAAGAAACTTTACCTTAAGCAATTTTAAGTCACTATTCACCCCTTCTTTAAATCTTATAAATCTTGCATTATCTTTTTAATCTCTTACATTAGATAATGATTAAAGGCTATGAAGTTTGATATTAATGGCTTAAAAGTGATTTTAGGAATGATTTTAAGAGAAGAAAGAAAGAAAAATGATGATTTAAGAGAGGAAGGATGACGTCAATTTAATGGGAGGAAGAAGGAGAATACTATTCATTTTTTAACCACATATATATATATACTTTGACATTCCATTTACATTATTAATCCTATAAACCATTTTATCATCCAAAGTCTCCCATAAATCTATCTATATTTCTCTCAATAATTGCCTAAATTTTCACTTCTAAAAGTCCTATTAATCATCTTAAATCATAACCTAAAATTCTTTGAAACACTATGCTCAAAAATAAAGAAAATTAGATTAAAAACAATATTTTTAACTTAACCCAATTTTTATAAACTTTTTCCCAATATCTAAAAATTCCAATGCCAATGGACTATTTGGAATATTTAAGTATTAGGTTGTATTGATCCAAAAATATTTTGAGCAAAAACTAAAAATTTTACGACTTAGTTAAAATTAAGTCACTATTCACATGACACTGCTGTAAAAACTTTACTTGCATTTTTAACCACTCTAATGACTTAATTTTAAATCTGGATTTTATCATAAATTATAAAATAGTTAATACTTCTATTTGGTCACATTAGTGTGATTAAGGTCTCAAGAAACACTATTCTCATCCTAGGAAATACTATTTATAAAATTAAAATTTTTTAGGCGTTACATATGCCTTTTAATTACTATAATATTATAAACTATTTGGTTTTTCTAGTTTATTAATAATACATAATGTGATAGGTTTTATGACAATTATTCTATTTGACATGTGAATATTTATATGTGTTTATATCATATGTGTTTTATTATTCTTATATAAAGTTTGTATAGATCTTATATTGTTGTTCTAATTGTTCTGATTATGTAGTGTTAGTTATAGTCACATGTGCTAGAATTATAGTCCATATAGATCCATTATGGACTCTCAAGTACTTTGCACAGACCATTAGATGGGAAGCTGAGATGTATTTTATTCCAAATTTAATTTTTTTCTATTCTTGTTTATTTTATGCACCTTATTTATTCTAGTTGTAATAGTTATACCATTTAACACTATTTTACATGACAAAGACTAATTAAGATCAATGACTTTTGTAGATAATTTAATTCTTGCTTTTTATAATAAAAGGGCTTTGATCTTTCCATAATAAAAGTCATTAAAAATATATTTTAATAAAGGCTAATCTCCTAAAGATCGGAGTTGAATAGTTACCACTAATTCCTACAGAATTATGGGTAATCATTAGGTTTTCCTCCAAATAATGAATAACTTATTTTTCTATCCGATTATTATATTTGTTTTAAATTATAGCAATTTATTTTTCATGATGTGTGAAGATAATGGATGCTTTAAATATTATTCTTACATGTATGATAAAAGATTGATAAATATTTGGATAGAAAAAAGGTATATTATGAGGGCATAAATATGATACTAATTTTGAACCCTTTCTAGTTAAAGATTCGTAGGTTCCTAATATAGAACTAGGTGGTGACTCCATCAAACCACCTTCCCTCTCTATAGCAGTGACTCTATTAAGGATGAGAATTGAATTCGATAAAGAAGTTCATTACTAAACTAGGAGTGGTTCCTTTGATTGTTGACCCACTAGCTTTGTATTGGGACAACAATGTAGCCATTGTATAGGCAATGGAACCACGGTCTCATTAATGATCTAAGCATGTGCTCATGCACTACCATCTCATCTAAGAGATAGTTGGTAGATAAAATGTAAAGATTGAGAGAGTCTCCACTGATTAGAACATTATTAATCCTCTCACTAAGGCACTATCATGAAATAAGCTTAATCTCCTTATAAATAATATAGGTATTAAATTCATTATTGATTAGCTCTAGTATAAGTGGGGGATTGTTAGTTGAATGCCTTAGAGCTCATATATAATAAAGATATTTTATGTACATTTAAATGTTTATTTATTCTAAAAGGCAATCTTTATTACATAAGCACTAATGTTAATTCATATTATTTGATATTGATCTCAAACTATGTAATAAAGTCCTTGGTATTCTTTCATAGTGTAAAGGAAATCAAGAGAAGTTCATGATGTCCGATTTTTATTGTATGCAAATGTGAAACACTAAAAACTATCCCTAGTCATACTATTAACAAGATAAGACATTATTAATATGGATAAGCTAGTACATGTTATACTCTTTGACTAAGTTAAATAGTAGTTCTGAAGCTATAATCATGGTGATGCTTAGAGTTAACATATGAATGCTTGTTTGAGAAATAAGTCCATTAAAGGCACAATATGAGATGTTCATATAGATACATAATCTATGTTAGTGAAATTGTAATGCCCTAAAAATCCTGACTTATGAATAGTACTTCTCAAGATGTAAATAGTGTTTTCAAAATCTGGGTCACACTAATGTGAAGGGAAGTATTAGTCATAATATAATTTTAGGAAAAATTTGGATTCAAAATGATTTCATTAAAATGGTTAAAAAATGTAAGAAAAGATTTTACTATAGTGTCTCACGAATAGTGATATAAGCAAAGCTGAACCGTAAAATAATTTGTTTTTGCTCATAAAATTTTGGGATCAATACAACCTAATACTTAAATATTCTAAATAAGCCACTAGCATTATAATTGAAATTTTTACATATCAGAAGTATTTTTCCTAAAATCTAATAAAGATTAAAGTATGTTATCAATTTTTTAGCAAGGGTTTCTTGGGGTTTGTTGGTCTTGATGGCATGATTTTATAGGATATATTAAGTGATAATTAAGGGGTAATTAGGAGATAAAATACCTAAAAGAAAGAAATAAGAATAAGGTAAAAAAAATGTTAGCCATTGGATTTTCAAAAGGGAAGATATCACCCCTTCCATTTTATTGACCAAAGTCAAAGTTAATAGTTTATAAAAATGAAGTAAATGTTAGAATAGTTGGCAGCCTCATTCTTCCTCCCTAACTCCCATTGAGCAGATGCTATAGGAGAGTTTCTTCTCCTTAATTTCTTATTTTTTCTTCTTTAATCCACTAATAAATCCATAAATCTAAGAAATAATTTAGCCCTTTATAACTCTTAGAGCACTATAAAAGTGTAAAATTAAGGAAAGGATAAGATATTTTCATGGTAGAGCTATGGTGTGAATAGTGACATGATTTTTATCGAGTAAGATTTTTTGAGTTTTAACATTTTTATGAAGCTTTTAGGATGCCCAAGAGATAATATATTAAGCTTAATTTGATTTAAAAGCATTGTATGGTTTTATATTGAATTTAATGCAAACTTTCCTAAATATGTAGAGCAAAGAGATTAAAGCAAGAAAAAGGCCAAAGAGAAGGCTTGAGCAAGCTATTATGGTGTATTTTGATCATTTAGTAAGTGTATTATACTTAACATATGCATATGGAATGTGTATGAATGCATTTATGGTGAATGTGACATTATGTAGTAAATGTGATGTTATATAGTTAGTGTAAAGTAAGTAATATTGCATGAATTATTATGTATAGTTTGTAATGTAATGATGTGATGAAGAATGTGATGTTTGATGTGAAGTATATATAGTGTCCATAATTCTTAGGAGGCTTGAGTATATGCTTTTGTTAAATAATTTGAGTTATATGTATAAACATGCTTTATGGCTTGAATTAGGTAATATGATTATAATTTCATGTATAGAAAAGGTTTCATATCATGTGCATGTATTTAATACAATGGTATATAAGTGATACATATTGATAATATGATGATCTGAATAATATAACCTTTTCTAATATGATGGCCAAATGCCTTTTAAGGAAGCCTAATTGATTGTTTGTTTGTTTAGGACATGAAGAATGGCTTATGCATGATTTAATTAAATTAATACTTGGTAGCATGTAAAACCATAAGTGCCAAAATGTCCATAAATTTTAAAAGACATTATTTTGTGTTATTTAAAGGAGTCTCATAAGAATGGATTATGTATAATGATTATGATGAGAAAATTCAAGTATGTGAAGTGTTTATGTGATCTGATGCTATGATTTGTATGCATAAAGCATGATAGTGGCATGGAAACAAAAATGGTTAAAGTATGTATACAAAACCCTATGTGTATAATGATGTTGTGAGGTAAGTTTTGTTTTATGAATCTTTTACTAAGTTAAGCATTTAATATCCATATGCCTATTATGGATTACATTATGGTATATACGTGAGCTATGTATGGTTATGGCTGAATGGCCTATCAAGTTGAGTTATGGTGCTTTGAGCACATAAAAATCAAGTATGAGCCTATAATGTTACATAATAATGTAATTTTAAATTCTATGCACATATGAGTATGCAATGTGGTTAAACCTAATTTATAAGCTTAAATAATCATAACGTTGCTTTAAAATTTAACTTATAAAGGTGAAACATTATAAGTATGAAAATGCCCATATGATATGATAATGCCATATATGATTAGACAACCTAGATTAGATAGGTTGACTAACCAACTAGGGAGATATAACAGCTGCTATGGTACCTTTAAGTACAATACGAGGCTTCAGGAAAACATATGGGCCTTCAAGCAATTAGACAAGCTTTTAAGCAACCATACAGGCCTTTAGGCACTATATAGTCTTTTTATCTAATTTTGGTTAGTTTTCTTCTAGGTATGGGCATGAGTAATAATTTGATACCTATAATTAAATTATGATTCAATATAATGGTGAGATAATTAATAATATAGCAATTTGTGATAAATGATGTTGTGTTTAGTAAGTGAGAGTATTTGACTTACCTATGCTTTAAAATATTATTCATGTACTTATGAAAGCTATTGTATATATATTTCATGTTCTAAATATTATTTTGCTCATTCTATTGAATTATTGTATATACATGTGTGTATGTGATCATACACATGTTATGTTGAATACACAACTAAGCATTCACTTAGGGCATCATCTTATTTATAGTGTATAGGTTAAGGAAATAGATTAGAGTCAAAGCCTCAATGTTAACAAGTTGATAAAGAGAAGGCTTTTTTTGGTATTTTGCTTTTCCTTTAGTATGATTTATGATGGATTAATATAGAGTCACTCTTGTGTAATTTGGGGGACTAGGCCTAATCTGTCATGTAAATATTTTGTCAATTTTTAAATTTATATTATAACTTGATTATATAAGTGTGCATGATGATGTATGACTTATATGTTATCTCTTCCTAATGTATGCTTGTGGAATGTTGAGATTGAGTTTGGATGGTCAGATGGACTAAGAAGAAGGTAGAATGTGTTGTGATATATTGGAATTACTATTTTTATATAGGTTACTATTTAGGATAAAGCATGATACAGCTTTTATGTTGCTAAAATTTCAGCACGAGGACCCTAATAGCATACCTTGGAAAATGGTTTTTGAAAATCTATATTTTTTTAACTTCATGCACGCAAAGTATGTTTCAAAATAAAATATTATGATTTTAATTTATAATGGTTTTCTATATAAGTAGTTTTGAATATCGATTATGTGCTACTCCTTATTGAGGTCTGATAATTGGATTAGGTAAGGGGTGTCACAGAAACTATCTCATCATATTAGTTGTGCAAGTAACTTCTAACTTGAGATCACTAAGGTTATCTAAAGTATTAAGAGATATGTTTTGACTCAGATGCTTTTACATCACCATGTTGTGTATAGGTGGTTGGGTGTAGCTCAAGACACTTGTAGTTAGTTGAGTGGTCAAAAGATGAATCACCACCCCGGATTATAATAGAGAGTTTATCTCACCATTCTAATATGTCTTTATTCTAAGAAGCTTTAGCCAAATTGAAATGCAAGTTTGAATTGGATTCATAAGAGCGTTTTGGGAATAAAGATGTAAATGTTAGAAATAACACGTTTAGGGCTTAATTAGACATGCTTAATTAAACATTGAGTTGACACAAGACCATAT
>CANXYI010726973.1:0-12677 GCA_948208565.1 Hura crepitans
ATTACAAAGCCTATAACTAGAGAATGTCATTTAGAAGCCCTAGAAAAGTTCTTCAAAAGAATTGATCAATATGACCTATGTTTTAATCCAAAAAAGTGTGTGTTGAGGTGACTTCAAAAAGTTGCTTGCACAGGTAATCAATCAAAGAGGTATAAAAGTAGATCTAAATAAGGCTAAGGCAATCATCGAATGCCAACTCCTAAAATAAAGAAAGAAATAAGAGGGTTCTTAGGTAAGATTCAGTATATCAGTAGATTTATTGCTAAGTTAGCCACAATCTGTGAGTCAATTTTCAAGCTATTGAGAAAAGAAAACCATGTGAGATAGAATGAATAGTGTTAAGTCGCTTTTGATAGAATAAAGTAGTATTTGACCAATCCTCCAATCTAATATCCTCTACAACCACATCAAGTTCTAATACTTATCAATAGTATAGGGTTCAATAGGAGTTATGTTAGTATAAGAAAATGAATTTGGGGTAGATTTTGCTTTTTACTATTTGTGTAAGAAATTTTTGCCTTATGAAGAGAAGTATACTAAAGTAGAAAATATCTATTTGTCTGTGATTTGGGCCTTAAAGAAATTAAGGTATTGCTTCTAATTTTATAGGGTACAAGCTATGGCAAAGCACGATTCTCTCATGCATCATCATTCTACTCCATTCCTAGTTGAAAAGCTGAGCAAATGGCTAATACTATTACAGGAGTTTGACATTGAATATATCACTTAAAAGACCATAAATGAAATGGCAGTGGTTGAATTCTTGGCACAATAGCTAATTGTAGGTGATCAATATAAGTTTGAGTTTTTAGGTGAGACATTAAATGCCATTAAGGAGAAAGGTGGATGGTATACTTTCATAGAGCTGATGCGGGAATTATTTTGATTATCCTAGAAAGTAAAATAATCCTACATGTAAAGGAGTTAAACTTTTGAGCAACTAATAATATAGCAAAATGTGAGGCTTATATCTTTAGACTAAAAGCTATATTGTTTTTTAGAGCAAAGTTTGTAGAAGTATATGGGGACTCCATACTAGTAATACTTTAGGCTTTAGGAGAATGGGCAATAAGAAAAGATAAGTTAGTTTCATATGCAAAATTCTTAATTCAATTAAGTTTGAAGTTTGACGTCTGTACATCATTTTCCAAGGGAAGGAAATCCAATGGTAGGTGCATTAGCCACTTTAGTATTAGTATGGGACAATTTGTTAGGTGTAAAGATAGAGCCACTTATGCTATCTAGCTCCAACAAGCCAAGCTTTGAGAAAGAGTGGATTATGATAACAAAGGAATCTAATAGGAACCCTGGTATTTTGACATACAACAGAATTTGGAAGATCTAGTTTATCCAGAAAATGCTTTTGACAAGGATAAAGTGGTGTTGAGAAAATTAGTGTGACAATTTAATAGCCATGAGGGTTATTTGAATAAGAGAATTCCATATGGGTTACAGCTTTGATGCATAGACAAAATAGAGGTGGAAAGGATCCTAAAAGAGATACATGTAGGACGTTGCAAAACTCATATTGTGATATACCTTACTCGATCCGATCACTGGACTCGAATGAGAGGCGACACATAAATGATATCCGACTCATTTTAAATCCATTTTACTTAACAATTCATTTATCATTAACCTTTTATTGGAAACTTGGTTAGCTTGCAAAAATTTGACTTAACTAAAACCTTATTAAGAGGTTACCATTAGGGATTATCACATCAAAAATTCAGTAACACAACTACTATTTAATGACAATAACCTAAATAGCAACATGTGAAAAGTAATACTTCTATATATGATCAACATCAAACACTCTCAACATGATCCTCTTGATTACCCCAATACACTTATCATCTACAATAACTATACTCAATCATATCATTACCATATGAACCATATTTTCACATCATAAGCATACATATATAAATAGTCAAACATACATACTTTCACATCACATCCTTATAAGAGTTACAAAAAATCACATATACAAGTTTAATCCCAACCATTAGAATTACACATAAGTGCCTTTCTACCCGATACAATATATATATAGAACAAAAGACTATACCAAATTGAAATAGTTTCCTTGATTTACACTACCTTTCTTGAGGCTTTGCTTTGATCTACTATCTTCTACCTACATATTGCAAAAACAATAATGCACTAAGCATAAACCTTAGTGGTGTATTCAATAAAATATGCTAAACAATGAATTTTATTCGTAGCATGCATGAAATATTATGAATATTTTGACATATTACAAATACATTCAAATGATAAAGCTCACTACATGCAATTTTGGATCACAATAGTTATTTTAAATTATTAATTATAGTTTAAGTTACCTTTACAATGTTTAATTTTCTTTGTCCTTCTGCTTGCTCAATCCGCCCATACTTGATAGACAACAATCCTGATACTACATAATAGGATATTGGCCATAGAGGCCTCATCAAATATGCAGTGGTCCAAATTTTTAACCCTATGGCATCTGCACCTATGTAAATAAATGTGCAGTGTCCCTAGTGGACCATAAAATGGTTGCTCTCGCATGAGATTATGTAATAGCCCTATTGGACCTTACAATAGTTCCACCCATATAAATAGATGTGCAGTGGCCCTATTACACCTTACGACTATTGCACCAGCATGAAAATTGTGCAATGGCACTATTAGACCTTATGGTTATTGCACCAGTATATAGCACACACATATGTATTTTAGTAAATGCATTTATGTGCAGTGGCCCAACTAGATCCTATAGCAGTTGGACTAGCATAAAGAGACATCGAAGTGCCTTAGTAGCTACTATTCTCCCTATTTCATTGGTTAACCTATCCAGTCTAAGTTGTCTAACTCATATAGGCTTTATCAATATGTTTCCTTTAGTTCTATGTCTATTACATAATTTATGTATATTTTTACACGTTCCTTGACCTATACATGATCACATTGATATAGTTTATTCTTTATCCATATACTCATTTCTTTAGATTTTTTAATATAACTTAAGTTCATAACTATGCTTACAATAGATGTAAATAAGTTATATACATATTCATACAATACATTTTTATCTCATATTATATATATACAAGTTACATGTTCCCTTTTCTTCTTTCCTTATCATAATTATTATAATTTGTCACATATTACTATCTTATTATCCATAATACTCTTTAAATGCACTATCATATACTTAATTCTCCATGATTAAGTTTATTCAACCAATCCAACTTTTTAACTCAAATACATCTTTTCAAGCTTCATATACCATTACATGTTCCCATGTTAACATTTACTTTACATATACTTCATACATGCACAAATTCTTATGATAAGCTAATACAAATATACACAAATAGAATCATTCCATTCAACCTCATAAGGATACATACACATCTAGTCAATTTTAGTTTAATTTCTATTTCAATCATTATTTAGACATACAATTAGCAATACTTAGTCTTCACTCTAAGTTACACATCTACATGCATCAATAATTTATGTATAATCATTATACACATACACATACCTTTCGGCCATGATGACATTTACATATCAACCTAACTTTAGCTCAATTTACATCTTATTCATGTAATAAACATCCAATTAATAGTAATATGCCATCAATTCTAATTTATACATGCTTATACACATGAACCACACAATTCAAGCATGTAAACACACTTTAAATATTGAATCATGCATATACAAGTATATTTCATTGAATACATTTACAAATATGATTAATGGCCTCTATTAAAGCTTCCTACATCTTCTCCTTTCCTTTCCCTTGTGTGGAATCAACTTTCTCTACAATTATAATGCAATTTTACTTAGAAAAATTCCAACAAAATTCTAGGCAATTCAAATCTTAAATTCACTGTATATATATTCAATTGGCATTAAAGCACACTAAAGAAAAATATAAAACCTCATAATTAAACACTTACTTGGATAAAGGTTACTATTCACATCAACTTGAAATTCCTTAATTTTTAAAAATTAAGCCTTTTTTTAAGTTTCCCTTACCCAACTTTTAGTTTAGTGGTCTTGAAAGATTGATTTAGATTGGATTTAAAGCTTAAATGGCTTGATTTTATAGAGGGAAGAAACAAAAATGGAGGTTAGAGGTAGTGGTTATGGAGTCAACGTAAAGGAGGTAGAAAAAGATGATTTTGTTTCACTCATTTAACCAACTTATAAGTATTTGATCCCTTTTATATAATTCTAAATCAAGGACCCATATCACACCACATGGCAATCCAATGGCTATAAAATTTCGTAATACCTTACGTTCTCTTTGAAATTATTTCTTCCATGTTTAAGCTTTATTTAATTTCCTTTTAAGTCCCATTAATTTAATTAATCCATAACCCATAAGTCCTGATAAAATCATACTTGAAAATCAAAAGGAACAATATTGAATTAATATTTAATTCTCATTTAATTTTTATAAATTACTTATTGACCTTAAAAAATTTGAATTCTATTACTAATGGACTATTTAGAATTTTTGACCATCAATTCATGCTATTCTTAGGTCATTTTAAGTAAAAAAAATTTTACAATTCAACTTAAACTAGGTTACTATTCATAGGACATTACTATAAAAAATTTTCTTGCATTTTTAATCATCTTAATGACTCTATTTTCATTTCAAACTTTGCCCATAATTATTTTTAATGATTAATACTTCTAATCGGTCACATTAGTGTAACTCAAGTTTTATAACACTATTCACATCCTGACAAGTACTATTTCCTAGGATATTTAGGTGTTACATTTGTTCCTCTCTTAAATGGATTTTGTCCTCAAAATTACCTAGTTTAAAGTTATGGATATTGCTCTCTTATTTTGCTTCACTTTCCCAAGTCGCTTCCTCAATATTGTGATGTTTCCACAACACTCTTACTAATGGCACTATTTTGTTGCGTAGCTCTTTCACCTCTTAAGCTAAAATCTTCACTAGTTCTTCTTCATATGTTGGATCTAGCTATATCTCCACTTCATCTATTGACAACACATATGAGGGGTCTAATCTATACCTCTTCAACATTCATATATAGAAAACATCATGGATCTATTGTAGCTCTGGAGGCAAAGCTAGCCTATAAGCTACTAGTCCCACACATTCTGCTATCTCTATAGGCTAATGAACCTTAGACTTAACTTAACCTTCTTACCAAATTGAAGCACTTTTTTCCATGGCAATACCTTCAAGAATACCCTATCACCAACCTTATATTCATTATCTTTTTCGCTTTAAATCTACATATGACTTCTGTCTACCTGATGCTACTTTCAATCTATCCCTAATAATCTTAATTTTTTCTTTAGCATCCTTGATTAGGTCTAGTCCCATCAACTTGTTTTCATTTAGTTCACTCCAGCAAAATGGAGTTCTACACTTTTTTCCATACAAGCCTCATAAGGCGCCATTCAAAAACTACTTGATGGCTATTGTTGTATGCAAATTCTACCTAAGAGAGATAATAATCCCAACTCCCCTGGAATTCTATGGCACAACTTCTTAACATATCTTCAAGGATCTAAATGACTTGTTCAGATTGGCCATCTATTTGTGGATAGAATATTATGCTAAATGTTAGTTGACTACCGAAGATATTATGCAGCTTTTTCTAAAATCTCAATGTGAAACTTTGGTCTCTATCATACACGATGGAAGTTGGTAACCCATGTAATCTCACAATCTCATCAATGTACAATTATGCAAGCTTCTCTAAAGAGTAATCCATGCACATTGGTATAAAGTAGGTAGTCTTTTTTAATTTGTCGATAACTACCCATATTGAATCACATTTACTCTTAGTCATAGGTAGCCCAATTATAAAGTCTGTTATAACCTTTTTCCTATTTCTATTCTAGTATTGCAATGGGATAAAACAATCTAGAAAGAACTTAGTTCTAAACTTTCACTTATTGACAAGTGAGGTATTCGATGACAAACTCTGTTACACCCCTCTTCATACCGGGTCACCAATAATAGGGTTTCAAATCATGATACAGTTTAGTGTATATGGGATACATAGCATATAGAGCACTATAGGCCTCTTGCAAAATCTACCTCTTTATCTCCTCTACATCTAACACACATAGCCGATCATGGTAATATAAACACCTATATGATTTAATTTCATATTTGATGGGCTTTCCCTCTTGAATTAAACTTATAATGTTTACAAGCTAGATGTCTTCTTTTTATGCTTCCTTCACTTGTTGCATTAAAATTAGCTTTACTTGTAACTCAGCTAAAAGTGTTCTATCATCTATGTATTTTAGCTTAACATTCATCACTCTCATGGCTGATATGAATTTTTGACTCAAAGCATCAGTTACAATATTGGCTTTACCCGAAAGGTAATCGATAAGACAATTATAATCCTTAATCAACTTCATCCATTTATGATATCTCAAATTCAATTCCTTCTACATAAAAAGGTGTTTCAAACCTTTATAGTCTATGTATACATAACATTTCTCTCCGTAGAGATAGTGCCTCTATATCTTTAAAGCAAAAACAATGGTTTCCAGCTCTAAATCATGTGTTGGGTAGTTCTTTTCATATAGTTTTAGCTACCTGGATACATATGCTACAACCTTGCCATCTTTCATTAGAACACATCTAAGTCTGTTATGAGAAGCATCACTATAGATAATAAAGTCCTTTCTCGACACTAGTTATGAAAGAATAGAAGCCTCTGTCAATGTTGTCTTCAGCTTATCAAAACTTTCTTGACATCTATTATCTCATATGAATTTAGCATTCTTACACAGTAGGCGTGTCATAGGTGCTACAATTATCAAAAATCTCTTGACAAATCACCTATAATAACTAGCCAATCCTAAGAGACTTCTATCTCAATAATATTCCTAGGTGGCTTTTATTCTAGTATTGCTTTTATCTTACTTGGGTCAACCTTAATATAGTCCATAAAAGTAATGTGCCCCAAGAAAGACACTTCATTAAGCCAAAATTCACACTTGTTTACTTTGGCTTATAGCTGTTTATCTCTCAAAGTTTATAAAACCAATCTAAGATGCTGCTCATGTTCTTCTTGTTCTTGGAATACACTAAAATATCATCTATAAAAATCACCACAAATTGATCTAGAGGGCCTAAAAATCCTGTTCATTAAGTCTATAAAGGCTACTAGAGAATTTGTAAGCCCAAATGGCATTACTAAGAACTCATAATGTCTAAAAAGCTATCTTTGGCACATCCGCTTCCTTAACATCAATTGATGATACCCTAATCTAAGGTTAATTTTTGAGAGGATACTCAATCCCCTAAGCTGATCAAAAAAGTCATCAACATGGGGTAATAGGTACTTGTTCTTAATCGTCACTTTATTCAACTATCTATAATCTATATATAACCATAAGGAACCATCTTTCTTCTTTACAAATAGAATCGTTGCTCTCCATGGTGAAACATCCAATCTAATGAACCCCTTATCTAATAATTTTTACAGTTTTAACTTCAATTCGTTCAACTTTACTAGAGCCATTTTGTAAGAAGCTATTGAGATTGGTGCAGTGCCAGGGTAAACCTTAATCCCAAACTCAAGCTCCCATTTAGGTGGTAAATTAGGTAACTCATTTGGGAATGCATTCAAAAATTTTGATGCTATAGGTATCTCACTAGCATTTAATTTTACTTTCTTTATATCTACTACATTAGGCAAATAGGCTTAATATCTCTTCTTTATCATTTACCTAGCCGTAAACTACTGAAATAATAATACACAAATAGTCTATTCTTTTACCCATTACTCTAAATTTAGACCCATTAGCTGTCTTAAGTGAAATCCTCTTCTATCAACAATCTATCATCGAATGGTGCTTAGACAACTAACCCATACCTAAGATTATATCGAACTTATTGAATGGTAACTCAATAAGATCTGTGGGAAATTTATATCCTTGAACTATCAAAAGACATTCTCTGTATACTTTATTGATTACCAAATGTTATCTTATGAGATTGCTAACCATAATAACTATGTCAAGCTATTCTAACTCTAGCCCCCTATCCTATGCCATGCTATGTAAACAACCGAGTATATAGATTCCAGATCTATCAAAGCTAAAGTAGGCAATTCAAAAAGAAAGAATGTGCCCAAAATCACATCAGGTGAATCAACCTCCTACCAAGCCTAAATAGAATATTGGCAAGTTAAAGCTCTGACCTTAGCTCTGCCAATAGTCTCTAATTTGCCCCTCTAACTACCTCCTACTTTGTCACCTCTATCTCTTCTCTATCTTCTGTTAAGAGCTGGTGATAAAACCTAGAATTGAATAGAGGCTACCACCCTCTTTAGACAATCTCTGATCATATGCTCTTTAGAGCCATACCCAAAATAGGCTCCTAAAATTGTCTTCTAATAAACACCTCCATGTCTTTTACCACAATGCTTGTATCTATCTGGTGCATTCTTAGTAGTGGAGACGGGTGCACTAGCAGCTTATGTCTATTGTTGATGCCTAGCCTATCATCCTTACCTAAAATTTTAAGTCTAAGCCTACCTCATTGTTTGTCGGGTAACCTAATTCCCTTTCTACCTTTTGCCTATCTCTAGGGAAAAATTAACTTAGTCTTAAGTATATAACCTTTTCTTCTAAAAGCTTTCCCTTTTTTCCTTATGTATTTCTTTGATTTTTTGTGTTGTTCCTACAAGAGAAGGAAATTCTCTGATTTTCCTTGCCACTACATGCAATCTGATATCATGATTAAGGCCTTTCTCAAATCTATTACACTTATTAATGTCAATGCATATGATCTATTTAACATATCTACTTAATCTAGTAAATATCTTTTCATTTTCAAAAATGGACTAATGTCTCTATTTCAAGTTTAAGAATTATGTCTGTTCTTCTCTAAATAATTATCAATAATGTACTTCTTCTTAAATTCCTCTAGGAAAAAGTCCCAAGCTAGCTCCTTTGGTGCCTTGCATTCAAAAATGGTGTCCCACCATCTGTAGGCTTCTGCTTGTAATAAAGATATGGCACAAATGATATTTTCCTCTGGTATGCACCATAATTGCTAAAGAAATCTCACAAATCTTTCTAACCAATATTCAAAAGTGGTTGTATCAACAAATTCTGCACCCATAAAATATTTTTCTCTCATTTTCTTGACCCTCTCGAAATAAGTCTTTTGGAGGACTTGTAAAGGTAAAGGTGGTTGTACTAGTGGTGGAGGAGGTGCAATAGCTATTGTAGCCTACCTGTGCAAATTAAGCATTTGCTATAGCAAAGCTAGTTGTGCTTGAGCTGCTTGTCTAGCATCACCTTGTATTGATGTCCCAGCTCTTAAAGGCTTATTAACTATTGCAAGAGCATGGCTTTCTACTTCCTCTCCACCACTAGATGGTGTAGATTCACTCATCTTCAGTTTATACAAAAGAACATCTTATAAGCCTCAAGTAGTGTAGATTTATATAATGCATAATCTTAAACCTAAAGCACTCATATGTAATTATATAATGAGGAATGCCTAAACCTACATTAGTACCACCAAATGTGACACCTCTATTAAATTTGATCATCAAACCCGAATGAGAGGCGACATGCAAATGATATCCAACTCATTTTAAATCCATTTTACTTAACAACTTATTTATCCTTAACCTTTTATTTAAAACTTGTTTAGCTTGCAAAGTCTATTAAATTTTGACTTAACCAAAAACTTATTAAGAGGTTACCATTAGGGATCATTATATCAAAAATTTAGTAGCACAACAACTATCTAGTAACACTAGCCCAAATAGTAACTTGTGAAGACCAACACTTTTATATATGATCATCATCAAACACCCTCAACATGATCCTCTTGATTACCCCAATACACTCATCATCCATAGTAACTATACTCAATCATGTCATTACCATAAGAACTATATTTTCACATCATAAGCATATATACATATAGTCATACATACATACTTTCACATCACATCCTTATAAGAGTTACAAAAAATTACATATATAAGTTTAGGCCCAACCCTTAGAATTACACATAAGTGCCTTTCTATCTAATATAATATATATATATATATATATATATAGAACAAAATACTATACCAAAATGAAATAGCTCTCTTGATCTACACTATTTTGCTTGAGGCTTTACTTCAATCTACTATCTTTTACCTATGTATCATAAAAATAATAATGTGCTAAGCATAAAGCTTAGTGGTATATTCAATAAAATATGCTTAATAATACATGCACAAAGCACATATGAAGACAATGCAGCTAATTCTTAGCATGCTTGACATATTATAAATTCGTTCAAATAATAATGTTCATTACATGCAATTTCTTATCATGGTAGTTATTTTAAATTATTAATTATCTTTTATCTTGCTACTTGCTTAATCCAGCCCATACTTGATAGACAAAAATCTAGATACTAAATAATAGGATATTGATCATATAAGCCCTATTATATATGCAATGGTCCACATTTTGGACCTTACAATGTCTGTACCTATGTAAATAAATGTGTAATGACCCTAATGGACCTTATGGCTACTGTACCCACACGAGATTGTGTAGTGGCCCTACTAGACCTTATGATAGCTCTACCTATATAAATAGATGTATAATGGCCCTATTGGACCTTACGACTACTACACTAGTATGAAACACACACACACATATATATAAATATATATATGTGTGTGTCTGTGTATGTGTATATGTATTTCAGTAAATGTATGTATATATGGTGGCCCAATTGGACCCTATAGAAGTTGCACTAGCATAAAAAGACATCAAAGCACCCTAGTAGTTGCTATTCTCCTTAGTTAACCGATCAACCATTTGGTCTAGGTTATCTAACTCATATGGGCTTTATAAATATATTTCCTTTAGTTTCATATCTGTGACGTAATTTACGTACATTCTTACATGTTCTTTGATCTATATATGATCACTCTGATATAGCTCATTCATTATCCATATACTCATTTCTTTGGATTCTTTGATTTAACTTAAGTTCATAATTATACTTACAATACATGTAAACAAGTTATGTATATATTCATATGATACATTTTTATCTTATATTATGCATACACAAGTTACATGGTTCCTTTTCTTCTTTCTTTCTCATCATTATTATAATCTCACATATTACTATCTTGTTCTCTATAATACTCCTTAAATGCACTATCATACACTTTATTCTCTATAATCAAGTTCATTTGACCAATCTAACTTTTTAACTCAAATACACTTTTCCAAGCTTCTTATACCATTACATGTTCCCATGCTAACATTTTACTTTACATATACTTCATACATGCAGAAACACATATGATAAGCCAATATAAACATACATATATATAATCATTCCATTCAGCCTCATAAGGATACATACACATCTAGTCAATTTCAGTTCAATTTCCATTTCAATCACCATTTAGACATATAATTAGCAATACTTATTCTTCACTCTACATTACACATCATACATGTATCAATAATTCATACATAATTATTATACACATACACATACCTTTTGGCCATAATGAGGACATATACATAGCAATTTAACTTTAACTCAATTTACATCTTAATCATGCATTACACATCTAATAAGCACTAGTATACCATCAATTCTAATTTATACATGCTTATACATATGAACCAAACAATTCAAACATGTAAACACATACTTTAAATATTGAATCATGCACATAAAAGCATATTTCATGGAATATACTTACAAATTTGATTATTGGCCTCTACTAAAGCTTCACACATCTTTTGTTTTCCTTTCCCTTATGTGGAATAATTTTTCTCTACAAATATAATGTAATTTTACTCAAAAAATTCCAATAAAATTCTAGGCAATTCAAATCTTAAAATTGACTTGATAAACATTTAATTGGCATCAAAATACACTAGAGAAAAATATAAAACCTCATAATTAAAAACTTACTTAGATGAAGGTAACTATTCACACCAACTTGAAATTTCTCAATTTTCAAAAATTAAGCCTCTTTTTAAATTTCTCTCACCTAATTCTTAGTTTATAAGTCTTAAAGGATTGATTTTGATTGGATTTAAGGCTTGGGTGGCTTAATTTGGTTGAGGGAAGAAATAAAAATGGAGGTTGGAGGTGGTGGTTATGGCATCGACTTAGGGGAGGTAGAAGAAGATGATTTTGTTTCACTCATTTAACCAACATATAAGTATTTGACTCCTTTTATATAATTCTAAATCAATGGCCTATACAAAGCCACATGGCAATCCAATGGCTCTAAATATTCCATAATACCTTATGTTTTCTTTAAAATTATTTTAAGCTTCATTTAATTTCCTTTTTAGTCTCATTAATTTAATTAATCCATAACCCATAAGTCTCAAGTGTAATGCTCAAAATTTTGAGGTTATGAACAGTACTTCCCTAAATATGAATAGTATTTCTTGATACTTGAGTCACACTAATGTGATCAAATGGAAGTATTAATAATAATATAATTTTGAGTGAAATTTGGATTCAAAATGAAGTCATTAAGATAGTTAAAATGTAAGTAAAGATTTTATGTCAGTGTCTCATGAATAGTGACGTTGGCAAAGCTAAACCATAAAATAATTCGTTTTTGCTCAAAATAATCCGAGATTGATACAAC
>CANXYI010727006.1:0-10643 GCA_948208565.1 Hura crepitans
TGGAGAGTGAAAGCTATTTATAGGCTTTAATCTAAAGTGTTTAGATCCTTTTCCAATTCTAAATTATGTGTAGGCCGATAAAAAAACATGCATGGTATGATTTTAGCTATATTCTAATCTTTTAGAGATATGATGGTTTAATTGGAATGCAATTCTGACATTCCTTATTAGATATGGGAAAATTGCTACATGGATGGTAGAACTATAGCACGGTGGCTCCCTTGGCTAAGTGGATTTTTAGTGCTTTGATGTGGTTTAAGGTGGGACGGCTATCCTTAATCTTAATTTTCTCTCTCATGCATCCACTTAAAAACCATTTATTATATCTCATTTGTCCGTTGACTACCCTAAACTTACTCTCACCTTTTTCTGATCTTAATGAGAAATGACCATTTTACTTCTATGGAGAATTTCCACTCTTCCAGTGTTTTTCTTCACAAAGAGGTTTGCCTACCTAAGCTGTTCCTCTGGTTATCATTATCAGGTGCAATAAAAATCAAGGACTTAAGAACTAGTACTTACAGTTTGCCCCTCATTTAATGAAATTTGTGAAATATTTTCATGTAATATAAAGTTTATTAAAGTTTCTTTATGAGAATGCATGTATGGTATAATAAATACTTACCTGCATTTATTTGCACCTGGCTATTATTTAAATTTTGGGTTGACCACCTTGCATTTAGATTTTAGGTTAAACACCTTTATCTGATTGGGTTAAGGTTGAGCACCTTTTGGTGGAACACCTTATCTATATTTAGGTTGTGCATGTTTATGTTGGATTAAGTTTGTACACTTTCAGGGGGAGCACCTTGTGATAAATTATGCATTTTAATGTCTAGAATTATATGGATTTTACATCTTCATCTGTACTCTATTTCATGCATAAAGGGCATTTTGGTCTTTTCACTTTTAGGCAAAACTCTCTTAATTGGGATTGAATTTTGAAAAACAAATTGTATAGTATTACCGTTAATACTATTTTGGGCTTGTATATTAATTCTTGTAATTTTGAGTAATGAGGTACATATAAGTGAGATTTCAAATTTCTATTACATTTCTTCATTTCTTAACTTTCTTTGCTATCTTTTCCTCTTCACTTTCTTATTTTCCTTTACAATGGTGTGAACACTTAATTGACCTAGTCTGGAGTTTTGGGTCCACTGGCTCAAGCTAAGCCTTATAGAAGAGTTTGTATATTCGAAGATGGGAGGATATTCTATGGGATTTGCTCTTTTATGCTTCATCATTGGCTTTAGAACATGTAAGTGGAATTTTCTTTATTTTTCTTCCTTTTTTGCATTTTAATTCATCAAAAACTTGGACTTAGGTTAGAATGACCAACATTTAATCCATAGTTGAAAAGTTAAACTTATTGGATTTGACTAGACCTTGAATTTTGAATTTTGGACCTAAGAATATGAAAGTTCATTATTTTATTATTCTTCTTTGGATAGAACATCCACACTGATGTTCCTAAGTGTTGCACAGTAGTCATGCACTATAGGGCCAATTGTGTGGTATTTTCTCATAAGGAATTATCACATGATTAGTGATATTGTCACACAGATATTTTTTTTCAATACGTAGTGTTTCTACATCCTCTACATAATAGTTTTGCAATTTTCACCTTTAAACTTTTATTTTTACACTTTTAATCCATTTTTTTATTTTAAGGGCTACTGACTACAAAAAAGCTGGAAATCTCTCTAATATGAAATCATTTTTCATATTCTTCCTAAATCTATCAAGGATAGATTTAATGGCATGATTTTCTCTAATTTATTTACTGCTCTCTCCCAATTGGCTAAGAAGGGGAATTTATGCATATATTGGGCAATAGTAGAGAGATGTTTTGATACCACTCATATATTTCATTTGCCATTTGGGGAGACACTATTAGTCCTATTAATTTTGTAGCTATTGTAAGTATCCCATGTAGCAGTTAACGGATTGCCTTTGATGACTATCTATTCTACCCTAGTATCCAGTGGGATTTTAGTATTTCTTTACTTGGACTATGGCCTAAGGTGAAGGGCAATAGTGGAATTTATTATTCTTCAATCATCAAGCACTGGACTAGAGTTACACTTGCTAATCCATTTTTATAGGTCTAGAGTAACTAGATTGTGAGAGGTTTCATTCGTGTGTTGCTTAGGTGTACTTCGTTTGCAAATACTGGGAGCACCATTGAGGGTCCATTCCTATTGGCTCTAAGGGAATTAAATGCTATCTCTACTTGGATTGGGGCTTTTTAGCTTTGGGTATGTTTTATATAAGACTAGATAAGAGCCACCGTGGCACAATCAAGACACAATAGGGATTTGTGATGGTTATAAAGGTAAAACTCTTGTTCTTTTTCCCTCTTTATCCTTTCTTTTTATCTATCTTGATTTTTCTTCTTATTTCTTTCAAAGTTTTGAGCTTATAAAAGAGGCCTTATCTACCGTCCTGCTACTGCCATCAACTTAGAGATAGAGTACTTAAGATTGTTGATGTGGAATTCCTCTCTTATTGGTCTAAAGCATGAGGTTTAATCCTATTGGACCTACATTAATGATATGAAGGATAATATGGTAATCTTTCAATTATCTTTATCTCTTTTTCTTATGGCTTTTAATGACCCATTCTTGTGATTCCAGGTTTATAGGTGTTGTAAGGTTTAGAATAAGTGAGTAAAGCCCTGTGACAAGATCTTTACTAGCCATATTGAGTAAAGGTACCTACTTGAGGTCCATTCTTTAGGTGTTACTATTTTAGAGAGAAGTTACTAGAGTGGTAGAAGGGTTCCCATTTTAGTCTAGTTAAAAAGGATCATATTAAGTCTTGTTTGAGTGTTTTCATCCTCTCTACTAATTTTGTTGAGAAAGGGAGGACCAGTATTTGATATGAGTCTTTTGTGGAAAACAGAGCCAACTACACTGCCTTTGTTAAGAGCTCTTTATTAAGGATAGTCCATGTGAATTCTTTAGTATCTACTTTAATTTGTATTCTTGACTTTTACTTGTTCATCAATGCTTTTTTTCTTCTCATCTTACTACCCCCTTTATTGATGGAACAGTTCTTCTTTTTAGCCTCCTGCAAGTCCTTCTTTATTTACTAGGGTATTAGTTGATTAGTTTATGAGACCTAATCCCTACTTCAATTTTTATGATAATGAGGGGGCTTGATGTAGAGGTACTATAGAGATTCCTTACTTGAGCACTTCGTTTACTTCGGCTACAACTAGCATGGTAAGTTCTTTTCTATTTTTTTATTGATTTTCTCCTTTAGTACATGTATGGCCTCCTTATTGCTCTTGTAGTCTCTGAGGGAATCATTAGAGCATGTTAATAGACTTAATGTTGGCTTAAAGAGTGAGCTAATGGCATAGACTTATAAAGCCAGTGTATGCAATTCCTATTCTATATGTATGAAAGATATGCAAGTTTTTATGAAAACCTAATGCAATTATAATGTGCTTTTAATCTATTTTCTTTTCAAGATGTCATCCAGGGATAATGATAGATGATTACTCACCTTAAGAGATGGGTGGTTAGGAAGAGGTAGCTATATGATGACTAGGAGATGAAGCTGGAGGCAATTGCATAGAGATTGAGAGAGCTAGGCATTAATCTCAAGAATATAAGCTCATGCTACTTCTAGTTTAGGGAGAAACTCCTCAACCATAGCTATCCACTCTCAGAGGGACTCCTTTAATAGTTCTTAGGATTTTTTTCTTTGTCTTTCCATCTTTTTTTTCAAACTCATGGATAGTGTTTTACATATGTACTTTTTTATTTAATGAAATTTCATTATTTGAATATCCTTATTTCTTTACCATAGTTGACATAGATTAGATTCCCTTTACTAACACTAAAAAGGTTCTTCTATCTCACTGAAAAGATTCTTCTACTTAATACTAAAAAATTCTCGATAATTATGTCATTCTTATTGGCATAAAGGCTAATGCTTCTACCAACACTGCATATAGTCCCCTTTATAGACTTTACTATTACACAATGGTAAAAAAATCTATATATAGGTTTTTACCATTGTACACTTATTTTAAGGAAAAACTAAGACATCTACAGTGGTAGGTTAGTCTTAACCTTAGTAGGATTTTGATTAGCTTAATCCATTTCCTATCTGGTTTTAGTACATTGACCTTTTGGAAAATTGGCTAGATAAATGTACCTTTATGTGGGTGTTTCTAACATCTAAAGGTTGTTTCGAGTTAATCAGAGGATATTCATGCAGTGATCTTTTATAATTTCAATTCTAATTAGGTTTTTATAATTCCACTTCCTAATCCAATTTTTACAAAGTTTTTGTCATTCAAAGGGCTATATAACTTTATTCTAGCCCTTGGTAATACATATCATATCAGATTTACTATTCTTTCTCATTCAAGTGATTCTCTCTCATGCCTTATAATTTTCTCAATCTCTTCCTCCCTTTTCTTAGCAACTTGTCCAATGATCATTGGAACATGCTTAAAGCCATGGGACTAGCTAGTTTAAGTTATTTAGCTCCTATCATGCCAAATATACCTTTTTTAAAGGTGCTAGCTCATTTTTGGGACCTTAAAGACCAAGTCTTTTATTTTGGCTCACAAAAACTTTACCCCTTGATATAGGCATTTTAAGTTATTTTAAGGTTCTTTTATTGATGTGATCATTCCTTAATTGTACCTAACCTATATATACCATACCCCTCTCAGTTAACTCATGCTTTTAGGCTAGATCAACCTCAATATGTTTTTATATTGACTAAGAATTACTAACTTGACTTATAAAAGCTACTATTTTTGAATAATCGTTTCAATGTGAAGAGAAAAATATTATTATTTATTGCCTTATTTGCTAATCTCTATTGGTTAGCCCTTCTGGCAAAGGTGAGTTCTTGGTGATTGTTTTTTTTATGTCACCTACATAGAGGCTTCAAATTGGTTCCTCTAATCTTAGTTGAAACTTTGTTAGGCTTGGATAAGGTGCATTATAATTATACTTCTCACTTTACCGCTAGTTTATTACTTTTTCAAGTATGGCTTTAAGAGAAATTGATGATACTTTTGCTTAAGGAGAACTTATAGACGTATCAACCTAGACTTTACCCTCATAGAGAGATTAACATTACTCATAACCATATTAAAGATTAGGTCTAATTCATGTAAAGACTTATTGATAATGCCATTCATTTTACTTGGCCTTAGTGGTGATTAGCCGATGTATCTCTTCCTTTCTTTGAGAATGCCATGGTCTTGCTAGGTTTTAAAAGGGTTAGCTAGTATACACCTTATTGCTTAAGGCACTAGTTTAGAAACTAACAACATATCCTAATTCCTAATGAGTTATCTAACATGAGAAGTGGCCATTAGGGATTTAAGCTTAGGTTTGCTATAATATGGATATGGCCCATTTGACAAGTTCAAGATACTGTTGATGTGGAGGAAGAAAATAAAGCTAAAATCTTAACTTCCTCTAATGTACACAAGTTAAGGGTAAATCACCAAAATAAAAGGTTCAACTTATACAATTCCTTATCTAGGAGTTGCTCAAGCTTGAAGTGCAATTCTTAGATTTTTTCTTGCCTTTTAGCTTAGTATAGTTGATAGTTTGACTTTGATATGGATAAGATTTCCCTTTCACTGTACTTTTTGTTTTATAGAATAATTGATGATTTTTTCTTTTTCATTTTTTCAAATGTCTTACACAATCTATATAATCATTCACTAAGGACTTCCAAATAAAAGAGAGAGATCCTAACTTTACTCGCTCATTTAACCACCTTATTCTAAATAACAGTAAGACATTATAATAAACATGAAAAAAGACAAATATAATATTAACTTTACTGATGCATTTAATTGGATAATTACTAGTATAAGCCTTAAATGAAGTACTTCTTTAAACAATCTACTTTCATTGGCTCTTGAAACTTTTTACCCTTTATATCAGATAATTTTATTGCCCCATTCTTCAAAAGATGCCTAACTATGAATGGCCCTTCTTAATTAGGTTTAAATTTGCTCTTTGTGTCTTATAGGTTTGGTTTCATCTGCTTTAAGACTAAATTGCCCTCTTTGATCTTACGAGGCTTAACTCATTTATTGAAGACCCTTGCCATCCTCTTTTGATAAAGCTAATTATAGTGTAAGATTATTAGTCTTCTTTCATTTAATAAGTCTAATTCTTCATATCTACTCCTTGCCTATTCTGCTTCAGGAATATTGACTTCAAGAAAAACTCTTAGGAACTTGATTTTTAACTCTATTGTTAACACAACTTTTGTCTAATATATTAAGGAATAAGGGGTTGCACCAATGGATATTCTAGTAGTTGTTCTTTAACCCCATTAGGTAAATGGTAACTTTTCTACTCAATCCTTGTAATTTTCTACCATTTTAGCCAATATCTTCTTTATAATGTTATTTGTCACTTTTACTACTCTATTAGCTTGAGGTTTTATATGGGGATGACTTATGGTGTTGAATTTCATACATCTTGAATAAGCTCTTAGTTTCCCCTTGGAATTGGACACCATTATTAATTACTACATGGTGAGGTCTTATACCTATAAATGATTAGATTCTTAATAAATCTTCATGTCTATTTTGCCTCATTAGTTAAAAGATTAGGCTTTTACCCATCTAAAGAAGTAGCTTATGGCCACCACAGTAAACTTATGCCCATTTGAATTAGGCTTCAGTTCACCAATTACATCAATTCCTTATGCTGGGAAAGGCTATGGTGAGATAGATTATGGAGTTTTGTAGGAGGTATATACTTGAGATTTTCATGAATTTGATAATCATGGCACTTCTTAACAAGTTCAAAGCAATCAAATTCTATGGTACTCTAATAATATACTTGCTTTAATATTTTCTTTACTAAGGCTAAACCATTCATGTCTAGGCCACAAGTTTGAGCATACACTTCTTTCATGATCTTTTGGCTTCTTCCTTATTTAGGCACCTAAGATCTCAATTTGATTGTCTTTTGTAAAGTTGACCACTGAAGTATAAAAATTTTGAGGCTAGACATTTTAGTGCAAACTTATCCTTAACATTGATTCTTTCAAGGAACTTCCCATTATTGAGGTAGTTTTCAATATTGTAGTATTATATGTGATTTTTTTTATGTTTTCACCTATTTGTAAGACTTCTACCTTCTTCAATTCATAAATAGTGAAAAAGATAATGTTACTACTATAGGTGGTGATTTTAATATGCCTTTATATTCCCATATGCTTGCTAAGCTTGCTAGTGCATTGCCATATGATTTTCTTTTTTAAGATTGAAGTAGAATTGTATAGAGGTGAATTTTGACCTTGGCTTCAACTTTTACTCTTTTATTTCTCATTTTCCTTTTACTTAGTGGGTGACTAGCATGGAATCTCCTCGTACTTCTATGTCTTTTACTCTTAGAGTTACAAGGGATTCTAAACCAAATGAGTATGCCTTATATTTAGCCATATTGTTGATCATTTTAAATTTAAGCCTTTTTGCTAATGGATGGGTTCTCCTTCAAGCAATAATAATATTACACCAATTCTAGCTCCACTTTAATTAACTTTTCCATCAAAGAACACCTACCATCCTTGTATAGTTATTTCCCGTAGATGTTCATCTGGAAATTCTATCTCCCATTCTAAATTATTTGTGACAAATTGTTAAGCCAAGAATTCAACTAGGACTCTCCCTTTTATTTTTTTAGTAACATATTTTATGTTAAGCTTTTGCAAAATCACCATCCACTTTGCTAATTTTCCTAAAAGTGAAGGCACTGAGTATAGATATTGTAATAGATCTGATATGGAAACCACAATCACCTTTAAGACTAGAAATAATACTCCAATTTCTTAATTGCCCATACCATAGCAATACATGTCTTTTCTACCTCAAGTACTTGACTTGATATGATAGATATTTCCTACTAAGGTAACTTACTACATTTTCTACTCCCTTTTCATCTTTTTATGCAAGCATTGCCCATACTGATTCTTTTTCTATTATTAGATATAATACTATTAGTTTTCTTATGGTAAGCATAGTGGAAGTTTTAAAATATTTGAGAAAACTAACCATCGATTATTGAGTTGAAAGACTCAAATTCATCAACAACAGATAAATTAAGTAGCCTATCAATGCTTACCATTATCAATGAATTTCATAGATTCCTTTTAATTGCTTTTCTCACTAGGTTTTCGCAAACCATAGTTATCCTCATTGGGAACATATATAAGGTATCCACACAAGAAGTTGAGAAAAGAGGCTATATGAATTGCTAGGGGCTAGTAAGCAATTCATGTGGATGAAGTAAGAAAAAAAGAATGCATGTAGAGAGATAGTTCTATGCATGTTTTGCAAAAAATGAAGGTTCTATGGTGGTTAATCATTAAAGGTGTATTTGTACTCTTCTAAAACCCTTAGAGGTAAGATTTTAAGTATTAAAATCTAGCCTAAACTTAACCCGGAGGAGCTCACAAATTGGGCCCTTCACAATCTTAGGCATATAGCCTTATTACTATGCCTATGTGTATACTTTCTATGTGCTGTCGAGGCTAATCCTTTAAGACTCAATAAGGCCCTAATTTTGATTAGCTTATGGTATATTTTTTGGCCTTTTAACACTTAAAATGTCCATAAAATCATACCTACCATTTGGGCTCAATAGGGCCTAGTTTCTAGAAATCCTAATTCTAGACCTTACACACTAATTAAGCTCTAAGCCCAATTGTTCATTCTTTCTTTTTAATTTATCTTTTAATGATATCTAATATCATTAAGCCATCAAAACTCTTTTGAATTTCCTAAAAACTTTTTATGTGTGACCCTATAGGTTTTCGAAGCATATTGGCAGTATATAGTGAATTAGAATCCTAGTCAAACTAGGACTCTTGTGGTTCAATCCAATTGAGCTCACAATTAATTCCAAATTAATAATTCACTTTTATACAAGTCTTGAGAGGTATCTAGCCACACATCAAAACCACAAAGTGTCAAAAAATCAAGTGGTTTGACTTAACCCTTCCATATCTAATTACCGTGCAATTCATTTTTTCACCACACTTTGTCTTATTTAGGTTTAAGTATGGACATGTGTTAAGTATGTTTAATTAAGCCCTAAACATGTTAGTTCTGATATTTTATCTTTAATCCCAAAAGAACCTTATGAATCCCATTCACACTTGCATTTCACATTAGCCAAAGATTCCAGAAATGAAGTCATATTAGAACAACGAGATAAACTCCCCATAATAATCAAGGGTGATAAATCTTCTATTGACCACTCAACTACCTTCAAGTATCTCGAGTTACACCTAATTTTCTAGCTATATATACACTGTGGTGATGTAAAAACACTAGAGTTAAAGCATAGCTCTCGATATTTAAGATAACCTTAGTGATCTTAAGCCAAAAGATACTTACACAATTGATATGATAAGATAGTTTTACTGACATAGATTATGTATCCATGCAAAAATCTCATATTGAGCCTCTAATGAACTTGTTTCTCAAACAAGCATCCACTTGTTTACTTTAAGTATCACTGTGCTTAAAGCTTGTGAGAACTACTATTTGACTAACATCTTGTTAATACTATAACTAGGGATAGTTTTGGTATTTCACATTTGCATTTATGATTTTCTTTGCATTGTGAAAGAATACCAAGGACTTTATTACATAGTTTAAGATCAATATCAAACAAATGAATTAACATAAGCACATATGTAATAAAGAATGCCTTATAATATACAAAATGTTTAAATGTACTTAAAATATTCATATTATATATGAGCTCCAGGGCATGCAACTAACAATCTGTACTTACACTAGAGCTAATCACCAATGTATTTAATACCTATATTATTTACTTAGAGATTGAACTTATTTTCTGATAGTGCCTTAGTGAGAGGACCAGTGATATTTTGATTGGTAGGGACTCTTTCAATCTTTACATTTTTCCTACCAATTCTATCTTAGATAAGATAGTGGTGTATGAGCACATGCTTGGATCATTAATAAGATTGTGGTTCCTTTGCCTATGCAATGGCACCATTGTTATCACAATACAAAGATGTTGGGTTAATAATAGAAGGGAACGCTCCTAGTTTAGCAATGAACTTTTTAATCTAACTACTTTTTTAGCTGCAATAGAAGTTGCAATGTACTATGCCTCGATAGTCGAGTTTGTAGTTGTATCCTATTTGGAACTTTTCTAACTAACTGCACCTCTTAGAAATAAGAATAGGTAACCTAACTGGGATTTTACAGTTGTCTTTATCAGATTGAAAGCTAAAATCTATATTACCCGTTTACTTGTAAATCCCCTTATCTATGTACCAAGAATACATCCTTAGTCTTTCTTAAGTGCTTAAGGATATTCTTGATAGGCACCTAATGTTCATCTCTAAGATTGGATTGGAATCAACTGGTGACACTCAGAGCAAATGCTACATCAGGTTTGACACATAACATAGCATACATGATAGATCTAATAGTAGATATATATAGGACCTTACTCATGCATTCTCTCTCCTCTTATGTCCTAGGACATATAAACTTAGAAAGAATCTTCCAATGAAACATAGGAATGAATCCTTTCTTTGAGAGATCCATACTAAACCTCTTTAGCATCTTGTCTATGTATGTAGACTATAGA
>CANXYI010727182.1:0-15218 GCA_948208565.1 Hura crepitans
CTAAGCCAAACTACTATTAAATTCATGAAGAGATGTAAAATGTTACATACCTCAACCCAACCAAGGGAATATAGACAGAATGACAAAGACAATGAGAAATATGTGATTTCCACTAAAGACACCTCTAACAAATTTTAGTAACATCATTAAGCCATGCAATCCATTGCTTACATGTGTCCACTTTTCTCCTAAGTCTTTTTCCATAATGATGATTTAGGGCATACTTAATCCAGAGCTTTTTAAGAGAAGGCACAAGTAGCTTCTATCTCTTCTATAACTAGATCTAAAAAAAAAGCCATTAAGTTAGAAATTTTGGTAAAGATGACTTAAGCAAAAGTTAGGTAAACTCACTAGTGTGAAAAACCTTATGGTCATGCTAGGTAAAAATTAAGGTTAAGAAGATAACAAAGCAAGAGAGAAAAACCAAATAGGCTCTCTAAGAAAATTTATAGGAGTAGTGGACATCTAGTTACATAGACCACATTGCCTCTCTTTCAAGCATCCAATCCTTGATTTGTTTTAGCTAAAATAATGCCAAAAGGATATAAGCCAGAATAGATGCCAATCAGAATTTGAAGTACCTTAAAATAACAAAACTTTTACTTTAAAGTGGCCACCAACAAGTCACCCAGAATGCACAACATCACACACTTTGCCCATTCCAAAATATTAAGGAGGAGTCAATAGGCAAAATCAAGAATTGCTTGTAAGGAAATTGGACCCATACCTTGGATTATCTTCTATGCCACCAAAAAAGAAACCCCTAAAGAGTGTACAATGTCCAAAGGGTAATGATTTGCAAAAGATAGGATAGCCAGAGGAATATTTGAAGCAGCATCAAAACTTATGATGGCAGTAAATTTTGCACCTTACATAAATTCCTTCTATTCTAACCCTAACTAATCTAATAACATCATATATGATTGAAAATACTTCACATTACATGTGAGGGGAGTTAGATGATAAAAGAAATACAAAGAGAAATGAGAGAAAAAGCTGAGATATGCAATCCCAATTTTACTAAAGAAAAATTCATGTAGTGAAGATCAATCATATTTGTCTTAAGCCTATAACTAGTCATCATGCCAAACATACACCCTTAGTATGCCTATCTAATACATCACATTCATCAAACATTGAAAATGTGTATTACAATTGTATTCTAGAATTATAAAACTTATAAAACTAGTATTGATTGATCGTTTTCATTTTCTTAAACAAACATGAAAAATTAATCATGTTAATCAAGTAATTTAATTTTATTAATCCAATAAAAAATAATTAAATCACATTTTCATATTTATTTAATTCCAAATCTCTTAGATTTAAAATGATAAATCATCATAAAGTAAGAAAACTTATTATTCAATATGAGTGTAGAAGGATGTGCATATAAATGCATGTCCCAAATCCTAATCTCAATTTTATAATGCTTAACAAATTGGATTAGATCAATTTATGTTCCATTTAATTAATTTCAATCCTAAATCCCATTAGAAAAATAAATAAATTTTGGATCATAACCAAATTTCCATAATAAAAAAAACAATTCCATGTAGAAATTTTGGTCAACATGTCACTATCTCTAAAAATTCAAAAAATTGACCAAATAAATCAAAAATTGATTTAATTCAATTTATTTTATGATGATAAATAAAATATTTCTAGAAAAAATAAAATCAACACACATTGAAATTTATTTAAATAAAAATTTATAAATAGATCATCACAAGAATTAAATTAGTGTTGACTGTAAAATCATTCGAAATTTAAACTATGATATCGATGCAAACAACATCAAATTAGTTCTAATAGCTATTGATATATTATTCAATCAATAATGATCAATTTTATCAAAAACATTTCCTTTTAAAGCACTGAAACTGATGGCAAACCAAATAATAAAACTTGTTGTCTAAAAATTTATATGTCAGAACCAAAGTTCTCAAAATATTCAATTGCCAATTTTGTTGTATGTACTCTTTTATTTTATGCATTATTTTTATATTCATAAATGTGTATGTTTTGTTAATTTCTTATGCGAATGGTTAATTTGCTTTAATTGTAAAATCATTTGAGGAAAAAGGTAAAATTATAAATTTAATCCAAAACTCCATATTAACTTGAGATATAAATAAAAGTAGGGTTTTAAATCACTCTAGTAATACCCTGACTATTCCAATATTGTAATTACACAGTACTCAAGATCGGGAAAGTGCGCTTAGAGTGCTGAGTCACATGCACAAATCTCGAGATAGTGCATACTACCTAATAAAATTCAAGGGGCCTAAAAAGGTTTTAAATGACCTCAATTAAAAATTTAGTAGAACAATAAATTATTTCGAGCCATAAACTAGTGGGTCGTGGGCTCAGATTGAGTCAGGTTGAGAATAACCCTGGATAAGCCTGGACGGACATGAAAATACCATATCCTAAAGGTTAAAAATTCCCCTGAGTCCATTGATGAAAGAAATTTTGGATTCTGAGGTTGCTTACAAATTTTCTTAATTTTAAAGTTTTATGCATAAATCGAGGCAGTTGGTTAACTATCCTATTAAAGGAATTTAGCTGTGAAATTTTTTGTGCTCCTAAATAAAGGCATTTGAGGATTTTTAAAACAAATGCAATGATTTTTTAAGGTCTGAGTTAGATTTTAAAAATCCTTAAAATTCTACCAAAAAGTTGAGATTCCCGAAAATTTAGTTTACCTACTTCTTGAGTGAATTTTCTAGTAAAATTTTGTGAGCATCTAATTGAGCTTAATTATGGACTTTAGGAGCAAGCACAATGATTTTTTAAAATCCGAGTGATTTTTAAAAATTCCTCAAAGTCTTAACTCGAATTTCTCAAAAAATTGATGTTTCAAAAATTTAAAATTTCGGAGGCTCTAGAATATTATGGTGTAAGAAAAATAAATAACTAATAAGCATGAATGAAAGAAAAGAAGGAAAAATAAAATGAAATAGAATGACAAAAATGTGGTGTGGGGGTTTAAATTAGAATAAGATATAAAGGGAGGAGTAAAGTGGAAATTTCCACCATAGAAGTGAGGTAGCAGGAAAGAAAAAAAGAGAAAGAGGGTTAAAAGAGGGATAGCGATGAAAGAAGAAAGAAAGAGAAGAAAGAAAGAAAAGAAAGAAAAGAAAGAAGAAAAGAAGAAGAGAATAAAGAGGAAGAAGAGCTGCTGTAGCCAGCAACTTTGACAGTGGCACTCAGTGGAGGCCATAACAGTGGTAGCTCAGGAGGCCAATAATGGCTTTAGCGACTGGCTGTAGTGGTGGAAAAAAAAGAAAAGAGGATAGCAGCCTCATGGTTAGCAAGTAAGAAAAAATTTTCTAGTCCTCTTTAGTTGCTTCTTTCTCCTAATTCCTTTTAGTTATGTTAAGATAATTAAGAAAGAGATGTTAAGGATGTTGAAAATGAAATCAAGGGGAGTTAGGACACTGAAATTACTACTAAAAATGAGGTAATTTTGAGGGGGAATTTAATTAGTGAGTTATGATTTTTTGATTTGGTTAGGGTTGTTAGAACTAATTTTCGTATAAGAGTAGCAGAGATATTTTAGGCAAAACTCTCTATGTATGTATCAACAAAATGTGAAACTAGTGGCAAACGAAAGCTAACACATAGGGCTATAAGTTTTTAAAAGAAAGTTTCCCTTTGTTTGGTGTATATTTTCCCCAAAAAATCCTATTAGTCGAGGCATCTGCACTGTCTATAGAATTCCTAAAATGAGAAGAATAGTCTTTATTCATCAGGCTATAACTCACAATGTAGCTATCAAAAATGCATTATTCTTGAACCAAATGAAAATATACTCATAGGACTAAAATTTTTCTATAAAAGTCTTGAATCAATTCTTGACTTAGCCTACTAAAAATATGACACAAGTTAAGTTTGGAAAATAGGAACTGACAGAGTATCTTAAGAGCAATAGAGGGTAATTATGCCATAACTTTTTGTATAGTGGTCAGAATAATGTGAAAAAAAATTCATATGAAAGCTAAAACATAGGGATATAACTTTGTGGAAGAGAGTTTTCTCTAATTAAGTAAAGATTTTGCCTACAATTTCAGATAAGGGAATAGTACCAATACTGTCTATAGAGTGTTAAAACTTAAAGGAATAGGAAAGGTGGTGTGGATGTATACACAGAGAGTTATGCCCAAAGTATATATGCTTTGATGTGTAAACTCTGAAAAACACATTTGCCATGTATGTGTTAAAGCTTAAGTGGTGCATGTTGTATGCTAATACATATGTTATAGGTGTTTAAATGCCCAAATGGCATTTGAGTCATGAGTGTGCAAGTTAATTGGGGCTAAATATCTAAGTTGATGCTTGTTTTATGTACATTTTTAAGAATTATGAGTAAGTGTATTTGAGCATAATGTATGGTAAGGTACATGCTTCGGCATAAAGTATGAGTAATCACCTTAAATTGAATGAAATGACATGAAAATAAATATGGCATTAGGATAATTATAAGGCATTAATGTGTTAATGTGCAATAATGCAAAGTTTTGCATGAATGAGATTAATGGGTGATGAATGTATGCATAGTGGTAGCCAAATGCTTACTATATAGGTGTAATGCATTTTTATGATGAATTAAGACATAAATGCATTATGTGGTTTTTAGGCGTTTTAGCTTATTGTATGAAATTAATGTGCACATGTGTGTCCAGGTAATTAATGAATGATGGAATGTGAAATTATGACATAAATGAGATGTCAATGATAAGAGTATATGGGTTGAATGGTCATTTAGTGATAGCATGCACCTATAAGTTATAGAATGGCCATAAAATGTTAATATGGTTAAATGAGGTTTTTATAAACTTGCAAGGTGAAATTTAAGTAAATGATTATTAATATGAACATTTAAGCGTACAAAAATTATTAAAAAGATATGAGTAGGTTAAATGGAGGCCTTGGATAATTAGGGGTTGAAATTTCATAGAGGATGAATTGTATGTGTAATTTGTGACTTATATGCATGAGTTGACCTAAATAGCTTGTTTTGGGCTTATATGTTATTCCAAGTGTGCAAATGTGACAACTTGAATGTCTGTGTGTGCTAAGTGATGGCCGAATGCATTAAATGAATGAATGGTGTGAATTAGGCACCTTTATGGCATTAGTGGCATACATGAATAATGAAAGGATGAAAAATGATGAAAATAGGATTTAGAATTATTCGAAATGTTTATTTACATAGGGATAGGCCATGGGAAGTAGTCGAATGTCATTTGGTTCTAGGTATAGGTTATTGCCTCTAATAATCACTAAAGGTGGACAAATCATTAAAATATCGAGCTCATGTGTAAAATAGCTTGAAATGTGAAATGTAACTTGTGTTGCATAGTTATGATGCATTAAAGCTTATCATGAACATGTGGTAAGCATATGATGCTAACGAGTGATCATTTAATTGCAAATTGTATATATGTAAGCTAATGAACTTATTATAGCTAATAGTGCACTTATGTAGTCATTAGCCCAATTAAGTGACCCAAAATACATGTATGAGTAGAAAATGACTTAGTAAAGTATATAAATGAAAAAAAATAATAATGGTATTAAAAATGGTTATAATGTCGAATGAGAAATTTAGCTTTCACACTTGGGCAATGTGACCAATTGATTTTAGTAAGCTTAATTCAAGCTTAAGTGGGCTATATGAAGTATAAAATGACACATGCTATTGGCATGAGTATTTAGGCCTTGCCAAGGTGCAAAAGGGCCAATGTGATCAGTTTATGCAAGACAATGCATAAAAAATGTTATATATAAAAAATGATTCAAATGAAATAAATCAATAAGTTTAATGATGCTTATACATTTAGACAACCTAGTTTTGATCGGTTGATGAGTCAACTAGGATTTAGCAGCTACAATACTTACCTTCGAGTATGAGAATTATGTGTCAACGTCTACATGTCGATGAGCATGAGTGCCTTTAGGCCATATGTTTATGTACCTTCGGGCCACTTGTTTACATACCTTTAGGTCTGAGTGCCTTCAGGCTGCTTGTTTATGTATTTACAAATGTAAGTGCCTTCGAGCTACTTAGACATACTTCGGGTGTGAGTGCCTTTAAGCCACTTATTTACTTAGCTTTGAGTGTGAGTGCCTTCAGCATAATGGTATCCATTATCTAGCCTTGGATAGTTGTCTTTTTAGTATAGGCATATGTTAAATAATATAAAGACTTTAAAATATGTGATCGTATGTTAAATAATGTAAAAACTCTAAAATATGTGATAATATGATAAACAATGTAAAAACTTTAACATGTGAACATGAATTGAGGTATGCCATGACATTAGTTTGTGCTGTGTATGTGATTAGGGCATGTTAGGTGATGTGTAAACTAAATAAATGCATTTATGATTGTAGGTGTATTAATGATAACATATGATGTTTATATATTTATAATGACAAAATATGCACACATGATGAATCGTATACTTGATGATATTTACGGACATTATTGCAATACGTAAATGTCTATGGTTTACATATGAGCATTATTATGACATAAAATGCTTGGTGAGCATATTGACCTTAGCTTTATTCATATGCGTTTATTATGATAATTGTATGACAAATAGGTAAAAATAACCATGTTGTAATGTAAAAATGATTAAATGCATATATGGTGATAATAAAATGTTATAAGGTTGCTAAAAGTGGCATATTGGGTTAATAATTACATGTGTACACGCAAGAGCATAATATATGCTCCAAAGAATGATCAATTGCATGCTTAAGTTGGCATATGAAATAAATGCATTAAAAATTGGTGTGTATATATATGAGCATGACTATTTAAAATGCATATGTGAATATAAATATATATTCAATTGAGTACACTACTGAGCATCTCGCTCAGTGTACTAGGTTTTCTATTGGTGCATAGATAGAAGTAATTGATAAGAAAGGATGCTAGAAGAACCCAAAAAGCCATATTAACAGTTCTATTAGGAGTAGTTTAGAGATTTGTGATAGGCCCATTATGAGAAAGACGTGTTTATATATGTAATCCATTTTGAGGTTGTAAAATAAAATGTAATTTGTATGTGATCTATGAATCAAAATGCAAAGTATAATTGTGGTTTTATTGGATTAAAGATATACATGATATAAATTGTAAAAATGTGAGATTAGCCTTAGGTTGTATATAAAATAGATGTATAGATGTGATGAAATAGACCAAAATGTGAATTATGTGTTTATTTGGGTGATCAAGAGGATCCATTGATGTTAATGGAGTTGATATAAGTTTATAAAAGTGTTTCTTTTGTAGGGTTACTACTTATGATAGTGTCCCGGTACAACTATTATGCTACCGAATTTTTAACACGATGACCCCATTAGTTGCCCTATAAAATGGGTCAAAGGATTTTTGGAGTTTTTATAACTCCTTAAGCAAGAAATATTTTATTTAATGAAAGTTCTATAATATTGAGAATTTTGGATAGAGAAATTGGATATCGGGTATGTGTTGGCATTCCCTACGCAAGTTTGGTGTATAGAGCAAGTTGAGGGTGTAATACATTTTAGCCCTATAAGGTTTTTCCCAACTTTAGCTGGGTGGCAACTCCTACCATGTGGTGCGTAGCTCACTTTTTTTAGGTGATAGAATAGGAATGGCCTAAGATTTTTTAAATCTCTTTTTTGTCTTTCTAGATTTGAGAAGTAAGGTTTAGGTCGAGTCTTTAGTTGTTTCTATTTGATTGACCTTGGAAAATGTAGGGAAGCAAATACATGCCTTCTTTTTAGAGTTACAAAATAAGTTCAAAACATATTTAGGCCCATGCCTTTAATATACACACATGAGTGCCTATCATGACAACAAACTATACATATACAACTTATATACCAAAAGGAAGCTTCTCTTGAGCTTTATACTACTTTAATGAGGCTCCAAAATTAATATCAACTTTTAAATCTACATATCACAAAAACAAACACAATATTCTAAGATTGACAACTTAGTGGTGCATTGAATAACATAGGTTAGCATGCAAGATACGTTTTTGATAGCAATATAACTTATGGATGACATTAATGACATTCCAATAGTATATGCAAATAAACAAGTTCATTACATATCACTAGATATATGGTTGTTATCATTTCTTATAATTTCTTATTTGTTCCTGATTACTTTTAGTTAAGTTATTTACATTTGCCTATACTTAACAGACAAGGTCCTGATACTAGATAATAGGAATTCTTGGGGCCATAAAGTTCATATAGGGGATGTATAAGATTTAAGGTCATAAAGGTCATATCTTGCAATAAAGATTATTATGATTATGGACAATTAAGGTTATGATTATGAACTTAGAGGTCATGATCTGTAACGACTCGAAAATCCCAACTTTTATGAATAATACCTCTTAGGACGAATAGTGTTTTTCAAAACTCAACTCCCACAAAGTAGTCGATCAAGGAGTATTAATTATGGGAGAATTTTGGATGAAGTTTGAAGTCAATCTGAAGTCGTTTGGATGGCTAAAAATGATAAACAAGATTTTGCAACAATGTCCTGTGAATAGTGCCATAGGTAAAACTAAACCTCAAAATAAATAAAAAGTTGCTCAAAATAATTCAAGAATTATACAACTTGATACTTAAATATTCTGATGAGTCTATTGGCATTGGAATCAGAATTCTTAGATATCAAAAAGTAATTCTTTTGAATTTTTAATTGAGTAATTATTTGATTTTCTCGGTTCCTTTTGTTTTTTGAACCCAAGGTTTTTATGATCTATATAACCTTTATTTTTCGAATTTTTAGAGGTGTTAATTATTTAATTCAAACTCCTGAGAGGGGTGGAAATAAACCCGAAAGGAAGGAAAAATTTTATAACTCAAAGACTATAAATACCAATTTATTTCTTTTTTTTTTCCATTTTCCTTTCCTTTCTTTTCTTTTCTTTTTCTTTTTCTTTCCTTTTCTTCTACATTTGACACCACCCACCTCCAAAAATTGTGATAGATGGAAAGCTCATGTCGAGAGCTTTCCATAGACACCAAAATCACTCGATTTGGCAGAGCGGTTCGGGAGAAATCATGTAAATAAACCTGAGGTGAATAGAGACAAATTTTCATTTTAGTAAGAATTTTTAAGTTCTAACATTTTTTCCATGTTCATTAAATGCCCAAGAGTCATTTAATGTCCTCATTTTGATTTTTCAGAGCTTGTGTGATTTTATATGATTTTTGCTAAATCTTAACCATTTGAACTTGTAGGTGAAAAGTTAATATGTGATTTTTAAGGTAAAGGAAAGGTGTTAGATGTCTTTGGGCATACCACATGATGTCATTAAGTATGTGTAATAATGTTAATATGTTTAAAATGCATGAATAAATTTTTATGCATTAATTGATATAATATGTAATATTGACTTCAATGCAATTAATAGGATTTAATGCAATAAAAATGGTTGGTATGTTAAATTGTGTAATGTATGTCAAGTATGAATTAATACATGTTATGTGTGTGCATATATGGAGGCCGAATAGCATTGGGAAGGTGTATGTGCATATATATGTGTTTATTCTATATGTAAGGCATCATGAGTACATACATGGTTTATGAAATACTGATGGTATAGCAAATGTTGTGTGGAGATTCATGTGATGTATATAACTTTAAGGGTGGGTGAATGCCACTTGGACATGTGAAATGCTAAGCACACATGATATATTTTATATAAAACATAATATCGGTAAATGCCATTTTTGGCATGATGTGACCATAATGTAAATGAGATGGATAAATGCCTAACCTACATTATATATGTATTATAATATGTATTAGAATCCAATAAATGGTGATTAGTTGTACCTTATAAGTGTCGTGATCATGTGTGGTTCTTGGTGGTCATATAATTTGCATATGATACGTTAAGTGGCTAAATCATGTTATGTTGAGAAATTGAGTGCATAGACACATTTTATGATCTAAAGGTATGCTTATAAAGTGTGAAGATATGATATAACATGTGCTTTAGCCTTGTGATGTAGTTAAGCCTTGTAATGCCTATAGAGAGTTTTGATAAGTGATTTTGCCTAAAATTTGGCCATATGCTTGAATTATCCATTTGTGAAACCTGAGCTATGCACTTGAGTTAGTAATGGTTGATTACACTTGAGTATGGCATGAATGTGATGATAATGCATATGTTAGTGTGTATACATGTATATAAGTCTAAGTTGGCTACGTAACTTATTTTCATGGTATATGACACGGATGTGAGTTATAAGCCTTACTATATGCTATTGGCCTATGTGATTTGTGTAAACAATAATATGTATGAATCCATGATGCATATATTAAAATAGGTAATAATTGCTATATTTGTTAATAATAACTAAAGTGGCAGAACATGATCAATTAGTTATGGCTATACCACTAGAAAAACTAGTTTGGATAAGTTGACTGATTAACTAGGATATTCACAGCTGCTAGCATACCTTCAAGTATAAGACCTATAGGTCCCTTTGTTGCACTGATAAGCATCAGCCTTCAGGCATGATACCATAAGCCTTTAGGCATGATACTATATGCCTTCGGGTATGATACCATGAGCCTTCAGGCATAATACCATGAGACTTTAGGCATGACACCGTGAGCCTGTAGGCATGATACTATGAGCCTTCGAGATGATATCGTGTATTCGCTATCTATCATTGGATAGTTGTCTTGATAGTATGGGCATTAATTGAACTAATAACTATCATAGTTAATGAGGAAGTAATATAATTTGACATATGATCTCATTTTCCTAGCATGTATAGAAAATATGACTTGTGGATACATTTTATGTGCTTATTGGTTGAGCATGCATGATAAAATACATATGTGAGTTATATCATCTAGATTATTATGTTGACTATGTGATAATAATGAAGTTGAAGATATATGTGATGATCATGTCCTTAAGCCTCTTGCTTACTCTACACTGTTTAGGAACATGTATGTATTTTATCATGTGATTAATGCATGTTGCATGACATGTAAGTTATTTAAGCATTATGTCTATTGCTAATCCATGTTTTATGCATGTTTGATTAAATATAAGTGTGCATGTTAAAAGGATTACACCACTAAGCTTTATGCTTAGCGCCTTGCTTGTTTTTGCAATGCGTAGGTTGAAAAAGAGTACATATTAGAGTCAAAGCCTATACACCACAAGAGATGTGAAGAATTGCCTTTTGGGTATATTTTGTTTTTTTGGTAAATGTATAATGATGTAATAGCATTTATAGTATTCTTGTCATCTAATAGAGGGATTGGGCCTAATTTGCGTAAACAAGTTTGGTTTTGTAACTTTAAGTGTTACATGGTTTTGTAAACCTTTAATATAATGTTTTGAATTACATTGCATGACTTATATGATATTTATTGATTTTACATGTGATGAGTGATGCTAAAGGTGCCTAAAGCCCCATTAAGTTTTTATATAATGTTTTAATGAGCCTGAGGCTCTGTTGTATGTGCTATATTGTTTTGATGAGATTAGAGGGTCAAGAGGACCTAAGTGGTTGAGAAATTATTATACCATTATTATAGAAGTGTTTCATTGCAGGTACTATTTGGAAAGTGTCTCAGTACAATCATTATACTACTAGAATTTTGACGCGATGACCCTACTAGTTATCTCGTAATGCATGCCAAAATTGTTTTCACATTTTTACATCTTCTTGAGTTTTAAAATGTCTTAAGTAATAAAAATTTTTAATTGGGATGGGTTTTTATTTATGGATTTTGGACACCATTATACATTGTAAGCATCCACTATTTAGTCCGGTGTACAAAATGAGTGGCGGGCATCATACTTAAGTGGTATTAGAGCTCATTTTAGGCTTTCCTCTAGACTTATAAGTTATAAAAGAGTACTATAATGTGTAGAATGTTTACATCATTATACTTTACATGTGGTGGCTTACAATCTATCTTTCTTGCCTTCAAGCATAAAGATGAGTTGTAGTATAACCAGAGATGAGGAAGAGGAGGTAGAGAGCTATGCTCCTACCACAATAGCATAAAGGGGTGCTTGATCTGTGAGCATGACTCTTAGTGATGCGAGATGTACCACACCCGGGCAGTAAGACCCACTAGTCTAGTTGAAGGCCATGCTGGATTTAGTGAGACAAGCAACAGTGGCTAGGGTAATTACTATGACTGCTGCTACTATAGTTGCTACAACATAGTAAATAGTTCCACCTCTTACACCCCAAGAGCTACAAGCACTTTAAAGAACCTACAAAGAGCAACTACTAAAGAATGGGGTGGAATTCTTCAAATGAGTTGAGGAGGATGATCCTAGCCAAGCAGAGTAATTGTCAAACTTGACAGTCATGATTATTTAGTAACTTAGATGCCCTCTAGATGAGTATATAGCATGTTCCATCTCTATGCTATCAGAGGAGGCACTGAAGTGGTGGGAAACCATCACAGAGTATAAAGCATAGAGGATCTGACCTGGGAGTTGTTCATGAGGGAGTTTAATAAAAATTACATCTCAAAGTTTTACCTAGACTAGAAGTACAAAGAATTCATAGATCTTAAGCAGGGGCTTTAGACCATTGCCGAGTATTAGAAATAATTTGCACGGTTGAGTCGTTATGTTAAGGCTATTGTTGCAACAAAAGAGGATAGGTGCATGAAGTTTGAAAAGGGGTTAAACTTGGACATTAGGAACTAGGTTGGGTAGATAAGGATCTGAGACTTCTTTGCTTTAGTGGATGTATGTCAAACAATAGAGATGATTGGGCAGTTAAGACAAAAGTGAGATAGCTATAAGAAGCAGTCATATAGCCAAGGACAAGGCAGTTCTTGGTATAACACAGACGAGAAGCAAAAAAGTCAGTAGTACAAGAATTGACAGAACATGGAGCATGAGCAAAGTTAGAGATTAGGCTAGGGATTTAGATCATAGTCCACATAACATATGCAAGCTTCAAGTGTCCCTAGACCTACAACAAGTAGTGCTCTGACACAAAAGTGCAAGATTTGTCACAGGATGCACAAGAGAGTGTGTTGGAGGACATTATGAGATATTTGCTAGAGTTATGGCACTAGATATCATCTCTAGAAAGATTGTCCTAGAAGGCCACAAGAGTCATCATAGAGGTGAGACCAGAGAGAGATTGGGAATAGAGCTGGGGTAAGCCAAAGAGATAAGTCAGAAAGTAGAGCTTTAATTAGGCAGTATGCCATTAGAGCACGTGAGGAAGCAAAGGTTGTAGATGTTATAGTGGGTACATTACATATCTTTGATTTACCTATTTTAGCACTAATAGACCTGAGGTCCACGCATAGTCATATATACACAGCACAGGTTTTTAACTGGGGGTTAGAGTCAGATGACTTTAGTTTTGACATTATGGATAGCAATCCGATTGGACAACACTTCATAGTGAATAAAGTTTATAAAAATTGTCCTTTATCAGTACAAGGACATGTTTTCATAGTAGATCTCATTAAATTGTCGTTCAATGAGTTTGATCTTATCCTAGGCATATATTAGTTGTCCAAGTATCATACCATGTTGGATTGCACAATAAAGAGGATTATGTTGGTTGATGATGATGGGTCAGAAGTGATAATAGAAGGTGAAAGTTCAGATTGCACAAACAACATAATGTCAGCAGTTGTAGCTTAAAAGTTGATACAGAAGGGTTGTCAAGCCTATCTTGCTTATATGGTTAACACTCAAAAGGAAGCATCAAAAGCAAGTGAGTTACCAGTAGTGGCAGATTACAAAGATTTTTTCCTAGATAAGCTTTTGAGTTTGCCACTAGAATGAGAGTTAGAGTTTAAGATTGAGGTTATGCTAGGCATAGCACTAGTGTCTATAGCTCTATGTCAGATGGCCCCAGTGGACTTGAAAGAGTTGAAGGTTCGATTGTAAGACCTCCTTGACAAAGTTTTTTATTAGACTAAGTGTTTCTCCTTAGGGAGCACCAGGCCTATTTGTCAATAAGAAAGATGGTTCTTTAAGATTGTGTGTAAACTACAGGCATTTAAACGAAGTCACAATTAAGAATAAGTAGCCCTTACCATGGATCGATTATCTTTTTAACTTGCTTAGAGGAGTAGGTGCCTTCTCTAAGATCGACCTTAGATCTAGGTACTATCAGTTGAGAGTGAAGGAAGCAAACATACACAAGATAGCTTTTTGGACTAGATATAGTTATTATGAGTTCCTTGTGATGCCATTCACTTTGACTTATACACTAGAGGCATTCATGAACCTCATGAATAGGATCTTTATATCATTTTTAGATCAGTTCGTAGTGGTTTTTATAAAGGATATTCTTGTAGACTCTAAGAACAAAGATGATTGTATAAGGCATTTATGGACTATTCTTCAAATGGTAAAGATGAGAAACTTTATTCTAAGCTTAGTAAGTGTGAGTTTTCACTAGAAGAGGTATCATTTTTAGGATATATAGCATCGATAGAAGGTATAAGGATTGATCTGAGCAAGATTCAAGCAGTTATGAAGTGGAAACTGTCGAGGAACACGACTGAGATTCGGAGTTTCTTAGGATTAGCTAGATATTACAGAAGGTTTGTCAAGGGGTTTTCATTGATTGTAGCCCCTATGGCATGTCTTCTAAAGAAAGATGTGCCATTCATATGGAATAGCAAGTGTCAGGAGAACTTTGACAAGCTCAAGAGTATATTGATAGAGGCAGCAATCCTAGTATAGTCAGAAACAGTGAAAGATTTTACTATCTATAGTGATGCCTCATTAAATGGGTTAGGTTATGCTCTCATGTAAGATGGCAAAGTGGTCACCTAAACTTCATGATAGTTGAAACCACATGAGAAAAATTACCCGACACATAATTTAGAGCTTGCAGCTATTGTGTTTGCTCTAAAGATATAGAGGCACTATCTTTATAGGTAGAAGTGCTACATCTACATAGACCATAAGAGTTTGAATTATCTACTGATGCAGAAAGAGCTTAACTTGAGGCAGAGGAGATGGATGGAGTTAATTAAGGACTATGATTGCCTTATTGACTACCATCATAAAAAATCAAATATTGTTGTGGATGCCTTGAGTAGAAAGCTTATGTCAGCCTTGAAGGCTATAAAAGTCAATTTGAAATAACAAGATGATGGTGGTCTGTTAGCTGAGTTGTATGTATAACTAAGCTTAGTTCAGATAATCAAGGATTCA
>CANXYI010727223.1:0-17164 GCA_948208565.1 Hura crepitans
TGAGCCCAAATGGCATCACTAAGAACTCATAATGCCCATATCTAGTTCTAAAAGCCGTCTTAGGGATATCACTCTCCTTTATCCACAATTGGTGGTACCCTAATCTCAAATCAATCTTGGAAAAGACATTGGCACCTCGAAGTTGATCAAAGAGATCATCAATCCTAGACAACGGATACTTATTCTTAACTGTTATCCAGTTCAGTTGACTATAATCAATACATAAATAAAGAGATCCATCCTTCTTCTTTACAAACAACACTGGAGCTTCCTAAGGAGATACGCTAGGCCTGATGAAGCCTTTATCCAATAATTCTTGCAACTGCAACTTCAGTTCCTTTAATTCTGTTAGAGCCATTCTATAAGGAGTGATTGAGATTGGGTTCACACCTGGATACGTCTCAACCTTAAATTCCAACTTACAATGTGGTGGCAATCCCGGTAACTCCTCTGGGAATACATTAGAGAACTCAGATACAATACGTATCTATTCTAAACTAGGAGTCTGAGCAGTAGTATCTACTACTGAAACTAAGAAAGCTGTATACCCTTTCCTGATGAGTCTTTTGGCTGTCATGGCTGGGATCACATTATATGAAGAATCTCTGTTACCTATAACTATTACCTCTTACCTATCTGGGGTCCGAAGACTCAACCTTTTCTTCTCTCAATCAATCACTACCTTATGCTCTATCAGCCAGTCAATACCCAGGATGACATCAAACTCATGGAAGGGTAACTGTATGAGATCTATAGGGAATATCTGACCTTAAATCATCATAGGATAGTGTCTATACGCAGTGTTCACTATCACACTTTTACCTATTGGGTTGCTCACTTGAATATCTAAGTCAAGGGGTTCTAGTTTCAGGCCTCTATCTATTGCTTGTGTTATGCATATGTAAGAGTGTGTGGATCTTGGATCTATCAAAGCTAGTACTGAAGCATCAAGTAAAGAGAAAGTGCCAGCTATGACATCTGGAGCCTTTGCATCCTCTCGGGCATATATGGCATACTGCCATGCCAAAGCTCTGGTCTCTGGTCTAGCTCTCTGACTAGTGGTAGCCTGCTCCTGTCTCGACAGTCTCAAAGGTCTGCTAGCTGTGGCTGCCATTGAAGCTTGCATCTGAGCTGCCTCTGCTGGTCTCTAAGGGTAATCTCTCCACCAATGATCTCGTGAACCATAAATAAATCATGTTCCGAACTTCAGCTGACACTGAGCCCTATGCTATCTCTGGTAAGTCTCACACATAGGTAGTGCACCTCTAGCAGTGGATGCAGGTGCACTAGATGCCTGCTATGATAAAAGCGGTTAAGGTTTAGTAGTGTACCCCCGACTAGTCCTCTATGAAAGGGCCTATCTCTGTGACTGTATCTACTAGCCTTGCTACCTCTATGGCTATTGACTTTGCTAAAAATCCCTTAGCTTCTTACTCTCACCTAGAGTTGAGCTCATTTGGCCTGCTATAAAAGGGCTCTTTCTTTGAAACAAGTCTCTCATCTCCTAAACCATTTCCTCCATATTGCAAGCTATTGCTACCAAAGTGGAAATCTGCATTCTAATCTCCACATTGAGGCCCTTCTCAAACCTCTTGCACTTCTCCTCATTATTGGGGAGAAACTCAAATGCATAGCGACTCAGCCTGTCCAACTCCTTCTCATACTCTGAAATCAATTTTTGACCTTGCTTTTTTTTGTCAATGTAGGAGTTTGAAATATATTGCTTCTTAAATTCCTTGAGGAAAAAGTTCTAGGTTAGTTCCTCTACTAATTTTCCTCTCTTTAGTTTATCCCACCAATGGAATGCTTCTTCTTAAAGCAAGGATGTGGCACACCTTAGATACTCTCCTTCTGGGCACTCTAACTCCTTTAATATTCTGGTAGTATTTTCCAACCAGTACTTAGCCCTTACTGCATCATCCTCGTAGGATCCTAGAAAATCCACTACTCCTAGCTTCCTTATCCTCTCTAAATAAGTCTTTTGTGGTGCTGGAGGAGCTGGTGGAGGTGGAGGATTTACTATTATGGGCAATAGAGCTGGTGCCGAGGCTAATGCTACAGTTTGTCTCATCAAATCAACAATCTATTGCAGTAATGCCGGTGAAGCTTGTACTTGAGGCTGTGGTTGTGGTGGCAGCTGTCTCTGTGTTACATCACTTAGGTTTAGAATGGCTGCACCCCCTTCAAGTCCATGTATAGTTGTGGGTGCATAGCTTGCCACCTCTTCTCCCCCTCTGGTAGAGTTTTATCACTCATCGCGTATAACTGTATCAAATACAAAGGTCAGCATCAGGCAGTGTAGCTTGACTTGACACAATACCCTAGACACATGCACTTATGTATAAGATGCCTAAACCTCACTTTGATACCACTAAATGTAACACCTCCTATACATTATTCCCTAAAATGGGTAAGGTGTGCTACTTTCCGCTGAGGTCACCCATCCTAGGATTTCCCTAAGGGCCTTTCGTTTAACTTTAACTCATCTTTGACTAAGTTTGACAAACCTAGTCACTCGATTTTGATTAATTATTCTCTTATTACTGCTTATTTTAGTCTGTTAAAGACCTTATCAGGTGCTATTAGATAATTACTAAAAATCGGGTAGCATAACAGCTGCCCTGGTAACTAACCCAAAATAACCTATGAAGAAAAACACTTCTAAATCAACTTTCATCCTTCTTCCCCCTTCTGGACCCTTTAGTCCTTTAGAACATAGTCAACAACATCAATATATACTCAGCAATCAATCACAGGGTCGTAGACTTATCAACACACAATAAGTACGTAGAAAATAATTATATATATCTATATATATTAGCACACAAAACTATACATACATTTCAATTGGTTAAGGACCTTTATACATACATCCTGTATCCTATTTTAACTATACATACATGAGTGCAACTCTATGTATAACAGCCAAAAAGAAACAAGAAGAAGTACTAAAGAACTCTAAAGTAGCTACACTGTCGACTTTGTCTGATGTTGGACTACTCTCTATTGATTACCTGCACATTGGAACACCGACACGCTAAGTATGACACTCAGTGGTGGATTAAACCAAATATAATATGTCATGTCATACAACATGCACCATGTAATATCTTGCACACAGTAAGTTTTTTCTATAGTTCTGAGTCCCTTTATTACCTTTTACATTTACTTATCTGTAAATCTTAACTATCTTATCAATTACTTCCATTTATTAACTTACAAGCCTATACTAGATAGACTACACTTTAAGACACTAGACAACGGGATGTGCCCTATGTAGTGGCCCACTTTTAGGGTCCATGTAGCTGCACCTACTTTCTCCGATACTCGGAGACCTATACTGTAGTAGATAGCGAGGACATGTCCGTAGACCACCTCTTTAGTACCTGCACCTGATAGCAATAAGCACCTATAGTGGATACTTAGGGACCCGTCTGTAGACCAATCCTAATCCATAATAACAACCTATAGTGCAGTGGCTCATCACGATACCTAAGCGGCTACACCTGCCATAGTAACCCGTAGTGGGCCCTAAAAGGACTGACTACCTAGTAGCTGCTTTAACCCTAATTGATCGGTTAACCCATCCAATGGATGTTTAACTGATGGGCCATTTACCATTTTAAATTGTTTTTATCACTATTTTACCATTATATTACGTCTTATGTCAATATTACACAAACTATTGTAACTTTGCCTACGGTCGCAAAGTTACTATTCATATGGTTAGTTTCCGCAACTGACACTATTCATTTGGTCAATTTTGCCATTTATTCTTTTCATTTCCTATATCATCCAAGTTCCTTTTTCCTTCACTTTCATACCCTATTATTCTTATGTTCTATACCTAAGATAAGGCATATAATTTACTATGTTTTTGGTCACATTTTCCCATTCAAATGCATTATATTCTATGTCTTATAATATACTCATTTTTAGGTCACCTTATTTGGGATTACTATATCTAAATTACACACAATTTCATTAAATACTTAACCACACATTCCATACCCATTATGTCACATATTTTGGCCACTATGAGCACACACTTTTACATATGAATTCTTTCCTTATTCAATGTCCAAATCCTATTAATTCTATGCCATAGACATACTTATAAGGTCAGTTTACCTAATTACATGCATTCACCCCATTTTATCACATTTCTATACAAATTGTACATATAAATCTAATCAAACATAATTGGCATAATGCATTTGACTTAATCCACATACCTAGGGTGCATTCACACCCCTTTCTCCACCACTTGACCTTTGAATTGCTTGCTTCCTCTCACTTGAATTGTTTACCCCTAACATACACCAAAATTAGCTTAGAAAAATTCTAAAAAATCACCTATAACTCTAATTTAAATTCTAAAACTATAGTAACTCTTAGAATTGTCTAAGCTATCTATATAAAAAATAAAAAATGAGATTAAAGCATTTTTGCTTACTTTGTGCACTATTCACCCAAGTGGTGAATTATGCAATTTTGAACTTCTTTCTTAAAATTCTTGCTAGAATTGAGGTCCTTAAATGATTGATGCTTAATTTATAATAATTTTAGGTGAAATTAGGTGTGTTTAGGAGAGAGAATGCATAAAAAATGGTGGCTTCCTTATGCTAATGGCATCGGCCATGGAGTGTTGAAGGAGAAGATGATGACTCTCTTAAGTGTGGGCTGATAACACATGTTTAATAACTTAACCTTGATGGGTTGGATCCATTAAATTAGGCCAAATGGGCCTCAATTACTTTATATACACTTTATGTCACTTTTAGCTTCAAAAATTTAGAAACTATTCTTTGTATGTCCAAAAATTCCCATTCTAGTTTTTAAATTCCTTGATTAGTGGGATTAAGGTCCACATAAAATTTTAGGTCAGAATTCCACTGTTGACTTTTTGACACTATTCATGGCCATAATAAAATATTCTAAAAAAATATCTATTGACCTCAGAAAGTTTTAATTCCTTCTCCATCATACTCAGTGAAATTTTTGAGGTATAAGGTATGATATTTTTGAGACCATTCGGGCACATCCCGAAGCTGTCTCAACTCGACCTTATTTTAACCTGTAAATAATAGTTCTTGACCTAATATGAATTATTGGTTCTACTAAAATTTTTAATTCATTCATTTTCCTTATTTTCAGGACCATCAAAGTTTTATGACCAATATGCTAGTTATTGGACTCGAAATGATGACCCGCCTTATGGGGAACATCACTCAGGCCCAACCGGTACTGTTCATAAGACTTTGACTGTCGATCATTACAGCAGCTCTACTCATTAGGTTGTTGCGAAAGGATGTGAAGTTTGTATGGGATGATAGATGTCAAGCCAACTTTAATAGATTGAAGGCGATGTTAATAAAGGCTCTTATCCTCTCTCAACCTGAGCATGGGAAAAATATTGTCATTTATAATGATGCATGACACAATGGACTAGGGCATGTATTGATGCAAGAAGGTAAAGTGGTTGCTTATGCCTCTAGACAACTGAAGCAACATGAGAAGAATTATCCTACCCATGACTTAGAGTTAGTTGCCATTTTCTTTGCACTAAAAATTTGAGACACTACCTATATGGTGAGAGATGCTACATTTATACTGATCATAAAAGCTTGAAATATCTCCTCACACAAAAGGTGTTAAACTTAAGGCAAAGATGCTGGTTAAAGTTGATCAAGGATTGTGGTTGTTTGATAAATTATCACTAAAGAAAATCAAATGTAGTTACAAATGTATTGAGTTAGAAGTTCATGGCAACCATAAGAGTAATGAATGTTAGACTGGAGTATATAAAGAAAGAGGCCATCTTAGCTAAACTATAAAACAAGCCTGATTTCTAGTAGTAAATAAAAGAGGCATAGACACGTGATAAACAACTTATACAGACTATAAGTAAAGTCAAAGAGGGGAAGACTACTAAATTTGAATTGGGAGAAGATAGATGCTTATACTACCATGGTAGATTATGTGTAATTGATATAGATGAGCTAAGGACACAGATTTTGAAAGAGGAAAATTAAGTTCCATATTCTATGCACCTAGGAAGTATAAAGATGTACTTGGATTTGAAACCCTATTACTGGTGGTTAGGAATAAAGTGTGACATAGCAGAGTATATGGCTAGATGTTTAACATGATAGTAGGTCAAGGCTGAATATCAAGTTCCTTCTGGATTGCTATACCCAATAGCAATACTAGAACGAAAATAGGAGAAAGTTACTATAGACTTTATGATGGGACTCCCTATGAATAGAAGTAAATATGATGCTATATGGGTAATTGTGGATAGGTTGACCAAGATAGCTCACTTTATTCTAGTAAGGATGGACTATTCTTTGAACAAGCTAGCATGACTATATATTGATGAAATTATGAGGTTGCATGGTGTACCATCGATAATAATTTCAGATAGAGATCTTTAGTTTACCTTTAGATTTTAGAAAAAATTGCATGAAGCTCTTAGTACTCAATTGACATATAGTACAACCTTTCACCCCTACATAGATAGACAGTCAAAATGGGTGAGATAGGTACTAGAAGACATGTTATGTAGCTGTGTTATAGAGTTCAAAAGAAGTTGGAACTAATACTTGCCTTTGGCTGAATTTGCATACAATAATAGCCATCAAGCTAGCTTGAGTATGGCACTTTATGAAGCATTATATTGCAGAAGATGTAGAACTCCTCTTTGTTGGAATGAAGTAGGCAAAGGTAAGATTATGGGACTTAACTTGATCAAGGATGTAGAAAATAAAGTCAAGATCATAAAGGAGAGATTAAAGGCTACCATAAACTGATAGAAGTCATGTGATGATTGAAAATAGAGAGACATTAAATGTGAAGTGGGTGAAAAAGTATTCTTAAAGGTATCACCGTGGAAAAAGAAACTCAAGTTTTGTAAGAAAGGAAAGCTTAGTCTTAGATTCATTGGCCTTTATGAGATCACATGATGTGTGGAACCGTTGGCATACAAGCTAGCATTACCACCTAAGTTGCAATAGATTCATGATATATTTCATGTTTCGATGCTCAAGTAAGGTAGGTCTGATCCATCTCATGTAATACCTATAAAAAAATTCAAGTGCAGCTAGATTTGACTTACTAAGAAGAACCAGTGTAGATTTTGGGTAAATAAGTCGAGCAATTAAGGAATAAAGGCATACCATTAGTCAAAGTGCTATGAAAACATCACAATACAGTAGAAGGTAAATGGGAAAGTGAGGAGCAAATAAAGGCTTAATACCCACACCTATTCTTACTAGGTAATTTTGAGGACGAAATTACTTAAGAGGGAAAGTATTGTAATGCCCATAAATTGAGGTTCCATGAATAGTAGCTTTAAGGCTTAAATAGTGCTCTTGGGGAGTCAAGACACCCTTGTAAGGCCAGAAAGGTTGCATACTAGTCATCAAACTTTGACGGGATAGAAAATGAGGAAAACAAAATAATTTAAATATTTCGCAAAACCAATAATTCATTTTAGGTGGTAAACTAGTGAATAATGGGCTTAGAGAGACTTCTGCTAGGAATGACCCGAGGTGTGCCTAAACAAACTTAAGAATAGCATACCCTGAAGGTCAAAAATTCCAATGACTTCATTGGTGAAGGAATTTTAATTTTTTGAGGTCATTTGATAATTTTTTAGAATTTCTTATTTTTATGAGTGAATAGTAAACATAGTTGCCATTAGAGTTTGGATCTAAAATTTTACAGGTCCTTTAATAAGCATAATTAAGGATTTTTTTACATTAAAGTAATTATTTTTAGAAGCCTAGAAAAATTATTAAATTTTTTTAAAGTTTAAGAAGAAATTGAAATTATTTAGGCTGTTAGATTACTGCATGTTGCTATCTAACCATGCCATGCACTTAATATAAATACCTTTAAATATGTGAGAGAGCCACATGTTTAAAAGGCTTCATCAACCTCCTAACCAAAACCTCCATTGTCGATGACATTTCCCTACACCACCCCCTCAATATTTTCTTCATTCTAACCCTAAAACACCACCAAAATTCACACAAATTATATGAATCAAGCCCTCTACAAACTTTAAAACGCATTTCAAGCAATAGAAATAAAAAATATTGGCTCAAATTAGAGAAATAAGGATGGAGTGAATAATGCCTATTTTGTGCGTAAGTGCATTTTTCTTAGTTTTTATTTTTATTTTAGGTAGCCTTAGTAATTCGAAGAAAAACTATGTTTATAGATTTTTATTTAGAGCTTTATAAGATTTTATGAAATTTTTTTGAGGGCTAGGGTTCATTATGTGGGTTTAAGAAGAAGTGTTGAAGAAGGAAGGAAACAAAGGTCTTGAAGTGATGAAAAAGGGTGTTTTCACACCCTAGGTATGTGAATTTGATGTAATAAATACATGCCATGATATGTGTTTATGTATGCGTGCATGTATATGTGTATGGAAGTGTGAGTATATGCATGTATGTACATATTTGTGTGAAATAACCATGCCTTTATACTTGTAGGATTGAATAATGATATTATATATGTAATTTTAAGTGGAGAATGCATGTGCATATGTGTGAAGTGCATATGGCCGAATGGTATGTCATGTAGCCATAGCATGTGCATGTGTATATGGTATCCGCCAATTACGTGGTTAAGATGAAAGTGTGGTACATAATGTGTTTGTGGTACAAAATGTGTGGAAGAAAAAAAATATGATAATGGATGAATAAGATATATGTTACTTTAAGGTAAAATGTGAAAGTAATTGTGTGTATGAGAAACTGGACTTTCATGTTATAAGTAAAATGGCTCATTTTATGCAGAATGGAATGTCTGAATTTGGTGACATAAAGTGAATATACATATAAAGAAAATTTATGCTAAAAATGATTATATTATATGGTGAATAAAAAGGGAAGTTTGTGATGCGTAAACAACATAAGTAATATTAATCATATGTATACTGAGATATGAGAAATGACCATTTGAATGGTACTTATTTTGTAAGGTGACCATAATTGGGAAATATACGTAAATATATAAATGACCTATAACTATGTAAATAAATAATAAATAGAAGTTAGCCCATCTATTTGACACCCACTATATAGGTTGATTGGTTAATTAGGGAGTTAGTAGCTACTAGGGGTATTAGTCCTTCTAGGGCCATTGCCTATGTGATGGTGATAGCAGGTGTAGCCATTAAGGTCTTGATATTAGGCCCTACACATCTAAGTATTGGGAGGTCTATAGACTACTCCTTGTTACCCATCTAATTGATTGTGGATATTAGGAGGCCCTACAGGGCTATCCTTGCTATCCACCTGAGACATGTTACTAATGATGATTGGGATATTGAGAGGTCCTATGGGGCCGATCCTTACTATCCCTCTGCATATATTGGGAGGTCTACGGATTGATCCCTACTATTAGGAGGTTCATGTGAACTGATCCCTACTATCGGGTAGGGTAGGTGCAGCTACTAAAGTCTAAAATCATAGCTTGGATCCCATTATCTAGTGCCTTAAAGTGTAGCCTTTCTACTATGGGCCTGCATATAAAAGTGAACATGAAGAATAATAACAATAATATATTATAAATTGAGAAAATTAATTGAATGGGAAGTCACTAGTAAATAAATCATAACACAAAAAAATAATTTAATAATATTTTATGTTAGTAATTATATGTGCTGTAGTATAGATTTATGTCATGAGTTTTGCATGAAGGTGTGCATGACATACACGCATTACATTAAATTCACCATTGAGTTTTATACTCAATATATCGATGTTTCAATGCACATGTCATAGCTAGCAGTAAGTACTCAGTCTCAATACTTATAGTGTAATAGTGTAGTTATTTTTGGTATAATTTCAGTACTTTTATGGAATTATAGTAGTGGCACTAATGTACAAGTGGGTTAGGCTTAGCTGATGTGTATATTATCTATATATAGTGATTATCATATAACTGCTATTTGAACATGTGGTTACATAATTAATCAATTATGTAATATGAATGAATGTGTTTCTTGAATTTTATGGGCTTGAGGTCTTACGTACTATGATTTGATTGAGATAAGAACTTAGGGACCAAAAGGGTGTAAATGATGAAGAAAGTACCAATTATGTTATTAGAAGTGTTTTTCTACAGTTTTAAATTTAGGGTTTATTACCCGAGTAGCCATTATGCTGCCCAAATTCTTGTAAAGGAGTTAATGTTCTATAAATTGAATTTTAAGGTCTATTATAGTTTACATAAGGGGGAGAAAAGATTAGAATAAAGAATTAGGTAGTATCTATCCGTTAAACGAATATGGTAATAAGTGTTAAATGAATAAGGTCTAGAGAAGTATTAGGATGGGTGACCAATAGAGAGTAGTATAGCTAATCAAGTTCCTTTAGGAATCTAGTAGGGGTATTACAGAGATCATGACACCTTTATGCTTGAGCACTTTCTTCACTATGTATGGACCTTCCCAATTAGGTTTAAACTTTCCTCTAGGGTCTGCTAGTAAGAGTAGTCTATATCAAAACAAGATCGCCATTTTGAATTGAGTTGGTCTTGACCTTCTTATTATAAGCTCTAGCAAACTTCTTTTGGTATAATTGCATATGGTATAAAGCCTTAAGTCACTTTTCATCAATAAGGACCAGTTGTTCATACCTAGCCCTTATGCATTCCACATTTGGCACCCTTACTTCCAAAACTACCCGCAATGAAGGAACTTCATTCTCAACTGGTAATACGGCTTCCATTTTATACACTAGTTAGTAAGGTGTAGCATTTTTAGAGGTTTTGACAGTTGTTCTATAGCCCTAAAGTGTGAATGGCAACATTTCTACTCGATCTCTATAGGTGACCATCATTTTTTGCTAAATTTTCTTGATATTTTTATTAGTTACTTCTACTGCACTATTAGCTTGAGGTCTGTAAGGAGAAAATTTGTGGTGTTTGATTCTATACTTTTGCAAAAGCTATTTGGTCTCACCTTGAAACTGCACTCCATTATCTAAGATAACCTGCTACAGCAACTAATACCTATAGATGATGTTTCTTTCAATAAATTTAGCCATCTGCCTTGCCCCCAATTTATTGAAAGATTTAGCTTCTACCGGTTTTGAAAAGTAGTCAATTGCTACCACTATGTACTTATGGCCTCTCGTTGTGGATGGCTTTATCTCTCTTATTGTGTCAATTCCCTATGGAGAAAACAAACTAGTTAGTTTAATTAGTAGTAAATGACTCAGATTGGTATAAATTTAACACTTATGGCATTTTTGAATTAAGCTATAACAATTTATTTCAATGGTTAGCTAGTAATATCATAGGTTCATGTTCTTCTTTGCCAAGTTTCTCCCATTCAATGTGGACCACACATGCTTTCATGCATTTTTGCTAGAATTTTCTGAGCTTCTATTTCATCAACACACCTGAGTTATATGCCTTCTAAATGCCTTCTGTATGGCATCACCTAAATAAAATAAATTGACTTATCATTTTTAGTTGCATGTTCTAGATATTCTCTAGCCTCCAAGTATGTTTGAATGTCATGATACCAAGGTAAGGCATTATTGATTTCATTTCTTATAGCGTTTACTATACAATTGTAAGTTAGGAACCTTAACTTATTGAAGTACATGGGTCTAAGCAAGTCTTTCTTGATAAGGTCTGACACTGATATTAATGTGGCTAAAGCATCTGCTACTTAATTTTCTTCCCTCGAAATGTGATGAAAAATGGATTAGTTGAATCCTTTAAATAAATCTTTAAGTATTCTAACATAATTGCTCAGGTTTTTATCCTTAACCTCTCAGTTTCCTTTCACTTGTTGTATCACTAGCATGGAATCTCCATACATGTCTATTGTCTTTGGCCTCAGTTGGAACAAAGTTTTAAGGCCATAAGTGCATTCTTCATATTTTATGATGTTGTTAGTGGCCTGAAATTCCAATTTTCTAGCAAGAAACATTTATTAACCTTCTAGATTGATGATTAGCACACCGATGCCTGCTCTTTTCTTATTTATTGCCTTATCAAAGAATACTTTCCATCCTTCTTTAGATTTTGCCTGGAAGTATTCATCTGGAAACTCAAATTCTTATTCTTTACCTTCAATTGGCTATTGGGCCAAAAAATCTACTACTGCCCGACCTTTGATCATTTTCTTGGTTACATAAAAGATGTTGAATTCCTATAGTAATATAATCCATCAACCCATTTTGCCTACTAGGGAAGGCATAATTTGTAGATACCTCAGAGGATTATGCCTGGCTATCACCTTTACTTTATATGATTAAAAGTAGTGACATAGCTTTTTTGAGATCCAAATTACTGTTAAGCATATCTTCTCAACTTTTGTATACTTCTATTTATATGGGAGCAATTTCTTGCTCAGGTAATAAATCGCATATTCTACTCTAGATTCATCTACATGTGTAATGAGAGTGCCTATGGAGTTTTCCTTTATTACAAGGTATGAGATTAAGGATTTTCTTAGTTTAGGTGGTTTCAGGATAAGAGGCTTGACTAGGTATTTGCTTGATGGCTTTGAAAGATTTTTGGCTATCATTATTCCATTCATTTAGTTGTCCTTTGTGTAGAGGCTTAAATATGGGTTTATAAATAGATGTGAGCTTAGCTATGAACCTACTGATGTATTGCAATTTACATAGGAATCCTCTGACCTCTTTTTTTGTTTAAGGGATAGGCATCTCTAAGATTGTTTTCACTTTATTCAAATCCACTTCAATCCCATTTTTACTGATCATGATTCTTAACAGCTTACTAAAAGTAACTCTGAAGATGTATTTCTTGAGGTTGAGCCTCATATTGAATTGGTCTAACCATTGGAAGAACTTTTCTAGTGCTTTAAGATGTCCTTCCCTTTATGTGGACTTTACCATCATGTCATCCACATAGACTTTTTCCTCCTTATGCATCATGTTATGAAAGAGTTTGGTGGCCATTCATTGGTACATTTCCCTTGCATTCTTTAATCCAAAGGGCATTACCTTATAACAATATGTTCCCTATTCAGTTATGAAAGTTGTCTTAAACTTGTCTATCACTTTCATAAGGATATAGTTATACCCTGAGAATCCATCAACAAATGAATACATGGTTGCCATGTCTATGCCATCCACCAATACATCAATGTAAGGCAAAGGGAAATCATCTTTAAGATATACCTTGTTTAGGTTTTGATAATCTATGCACATCTTAACTCTTCTATCTTTCTTTGGCATAGGTACAATGTTGGCTAACTAAGTAGGGAAGACTATCTCTTCAATGAGCTTGGCTATAAGCAGCTTGATAACTTCTTTTATAACCTTTTTAGCCCATTTAGGTCTCATTCTTCTAAGCTTTTGGCATATTGGTGTGATGTGGTTGTGAGTTAGGATGGCATGTTCGGCTACTTCTTGATCAATCTCGAGCATGTCCTCATAGTTCTAAGCAAAAATCTTTTTATATTTCTTTATCAATCTCTCAAAATTTTCTTTTTCCTTAGTAGCAGTGTCATGGGCAATTAATATATTTTTAGAATATTTGTTTTTACCAAGATTAAACAGGTTAGTTTTAATGTTGTGAATGTCAAGGATACTACTATAATGATCATTTGGATGCATGCTACCATCAGGAAAAACATCACATAAATAAGCAAACTCTTTGTTCATTTTATTTGAAAGAAAATTGTTCACCTCAAAGAGGTCAGACAAATACAATTGATCAATGAATAAATCACTATCTTTGTCAAGCACATCTTTAGATAGAGCTAGAAAGATCTTTTCAATGGCTGCAGCTACTGGGAAGACTTCTTCTATCCACTGAGTCTGCTTTAAATCACTTGATTCCTAGTTTATGACATCAACAAAGATCTTGAACTAAGGTTCATAATGATTATCCACTACTGTAGGTTCTAGAGTCCCTTCATACTTTATTTTCTTCTACATCACAAAGTAGTCCTCAAGACTATTCCCCTTCTTTAAGTTGCTTACTAGGCTTGGGTCATATCTTAGACCTTTCTTATCCTTCTAATTTTTAAGCTGTAAAGGCTCTATTATCCTTTGAAGATTCTTTCCTAAACTAGAACCTGGGAAGAAATTCATCTTCTTCATGATTTTGGATACTGTAAGGTCCATATAATTTTCATATATTCTTACAACGTGACACCCATTAAAAAGTTGGTTTGCAATGGCTATTGTAGACACTGCATGATCGATTTTAGCTTTGATTGTGATAATATTACCTTTATAGGGGAAAATTGATCATTTGGTGTAATGTGTAGGGGACTCCTCTAAGCTTGTGAAATTAGGGCCTTCCTAATAAAAGTGAAAATGTATTTGGGATGTTGATTATAGTGAACTCTACTTCATCAATAATAGGCCCTACTTAGACCTTAGTAGTAGAAGATCCTTCTACTTACCTCCTTGTATCATCATATGCTTTGATGGTAATGTTAGAGGGCATTAAGTCTTCTTTCCTCATTCCTAAGCATGCCAAAATCTTGATTAAGCATACATATAATGATGAACCATCATCAACCATAGCACATCTAGTCTTTTTTCCATTAACCTTGGCCTTAATGAAGAGAAGCCAGTTATGTTCTCTTCCTTTTAGGGGCAGTTCTTTATTTAAGAAAGTTATGAGCCCCATCTTACCAGTTTTCATGACTTGAACTAGTTTTAAGGAGAAGTAGTGGTGGATACAACAACTTGCCCTAATACTTCAACTACCTTTTGCCTGTGGATTTAAGAGGACATCAATAAATCCAAAACACTAATATGAGCTTATGTTTTCTTCAACTATTTAAACACCCCATCATTTTTAGCCTATTTGACTTTGGATTCTTTTTAGGTAGGATCCGACCATTCTTTTCAACCATTTTTACCATTTCTCTCTTGACCCTAATTAGTTCTCTCTTACGCTCTTTAGGATCTTCATCGAAGGATCTATACCAAAAATTTTTGCTCTCTCTAAGCATACTCTCACTCTCGTTATCCTAAAAGCTAGTTAAAAGAATAACCTCACACTCTCTCACCACCTTACTTATCTCCTGGTCAGATCCATAGATGTCATTTAGAACAAACTCTTCAAGTAATCCTAACTTGAGAAGGCAAGAATTCTAATGCTTGTGAAGTGGATTCGGGCTGGCTTCTAGGTCTAGTTTTTGCTTGGGCCAATAAGGTCCGGAATAACTTTTTCTTAGAAGCTTGCAATTGTTAGTGAGATGGCTTGTCCTTTAGTGGTAGGTGCAATATTAGTCATGCTTATGGTTGGGAGGCAATGGACAATTTAATGTTTGTGGTAGGAGAGACTGTAACTTTCCTTTCTTCATAAGTTTCCTCAAACACTAAGATAGTGACTTGTCTAAATTTGAATAGCTTTTGCCTTGCACTGCATGTATGTTTGTTATCTTTGCAGTGGCCTAAGTGTTATTACTTGAATAGTTTAGGTTGCTTGATCTATTGAACCCTTTTGATAAGCTACCTCTAAATCGATACCCTTTATTCTAATAAGCTACCTCTAAATCAATGGCTATGTCTTTCAACTGCTCCTAATTGGTGATACCCTTAGCTATAAGCCCGTTGTTCATGTAACTATTAGCATTTTAGATGAACATTTTGATTGGATTAATGTCCTTAGGCTTGCTTCTTATCTTTAATATCTTGTCCCTCCACCTTTGTAGATAGTTTAAAAAGGCTTCATTAGGCTTTTGTTTCATGAGCTTTATGTCCTTTAAAGTCACCTTAATACTAGTGTTATTAGAGTATTATTTACTGAATGCTTGAGCTAACTCACTCCAATCTTTCTTTACCTCATTCTCTTGTAATAGTGTGAGAGATATACTAAACAAGCTTACAATTTTCTCTTTAGATAAGTTGGTGGCCCTCATAACAACAACATATTACTTTAAATGAGTCCTTAGATTAATTGTACTATCAAATTTTTTCATGGCTAACATCTTGAACTTGTGAGGCATGGATCGGTCAGGTCTTAGATTGATATCATCCAGATCAATATCTTTGCCCTAGTGACTACTCTAGTCATGGCCTCCATCTTCTTATTTAGCTTTTTAATTTGATCATCTTTAACTACTTTAGGTAGGGGGACCTTATTGTAGGATTTCTTGACCAGAGGGATGTCATCTTTTAAAAGATGGTCATCATTCTCTCTCACTACTTCTTAACCTTTGTCAGTGGCTAAAGTTTAACCCATTTCCTTATGTACCCAAGACATGGCATTGGTGAAACTTCCATCATCCTTTTCTCTATCTAACCTATGGCCTCAATGGACTTGGTAATGAACTTATCAGCAGACATGGTTCCTTTCTTTGGTTGGATGGGCAATGAATTATTGGATGTACTGAGATGCTTGCCTACCTTTTTCCACTGGATGGTAAATGAGGGATCAATAATGGCTATCGAAATAATGGGTTAGGAGTGATGTATGATTAATATATTAACAATTCAAGGTGCAAATGATGCATTTTATGCATGGAATGCATGTTTGTGATGCAACAGAGATGAACACATATAAGAAACCTTCCAACCTTATTCCTCCTGCACATGTGGTCAAGTCATTCCTTTCCTAGGTGAGATTACCTTAGCATTAAAAGGGGATGCATAGGTTCTATTATGGGCTTCATTAGGTCCAATCAATCTCTTGTATTTAAAGTGCATACAATTGCAATGGATCATAATGTTTAATTCTCATTTGATATGAATTTAGGCTAAGTCCATCATAGATAAAAGGCCCAATGGACTTGGCCCTAATTTAAATAAGGTTAAATGCAATAGGCCCATTTAGCAGTCATAATGCAAGTCATAAGCACTTAAGGTCATACAACTTAGGGGAAGTTACTAAGCTTAACTACATGGGCACGTGGCTTTAGTTAAAGGGCTTAAGGCTCCTACAAGTGGAGGTCCCTCCTAATAGGTCTTTCCAATAAAAAATAATAATAACTAATTAGTTCACCTTTTCAAATATCTAAAGTTATGAGGCTTATGAGTGATGGATATGCTAGCACTTCCCTATTCTTGAATGAAAAATAGAGTCATCAATGACAACACCATACAAGGTAAAAGGGATACAATGTATATAGAGTGCAATGTATGGAACTTTTAAAAATTAGAATATTAGATGGTATATTATTTAGGCACTTTTAGATTTAAAT
>CANXYI010727266.1:0-19270 GCA_948208565.1 Hura crepitans
CATATACCACAAATCCTCCTCTCCTCCTATCCACTCTATTTTCACCACCCCTCTCCCTCTCACTTTCTTTGTTGATTTCTCTCTCCTCAGAGGGACCCATAAAGAGAGTTTACACTCAAAATAATGAGCATTCTAAGAAAAGTCTATGGACACCAAAATCGTTCGAAACGACAGAGTATTTTAGAAGGAAAATCAAGAAGAAAATCAAGGTGAATAGTAACTTTCTCTCTCTTAAGTTTTCTTTTTCCATGAATTTTATTTTTCACAGGTTCTTAGGATAATGTAGAGCAAGTATTTAGGCTCAAAATATTTGTTTTGACTTTTTGATTATTTTATATTATTTATTAAAGTTTGTAATCTTTTGTATTCATAGGCAAAATGATAATCAGAGCCTTTCAAGGCAAGAAGAAAGTTAAGCTAACTTCACGGGTCTCGTATGACCTTAATCAGTATGTGTAATCACTTTAATTTGAGTGAAATGGCATGAATATTAATTATGGTGTATGGATATAAATGTGGAAATAAATACATTTTAATGATGATTTATGGATGGTTTTTGAGTGTATTTGTTATGGATTTGACGAGAACTATGCTTTATAATTGTTTTAATATGTGTGATTGAAATGGTGTTGAAGGTTGCTTGGTTTGGGTTTGAAAATGGATGGATTTTCTATAAAAATACCAGAAATTTACGTGTTTGCTACTGAAAATGTGGCTTCATAGTCGTGACCTTTTAGTAGGTCATGCTCATGACCCCTCCAGGCCAAAATGCAATTTTCTAGAGTGTTAAGGGGGCTACAGCCGTGACCCACAAAGGTTCACAACTGTAACCCATTTTGACCACCATTGACCACATAGAGTTTTCTTCATAGCTTTTTCAATTCTTAACGAAATTTTGAACTATTTTCAACCAAATTTTTGTCATGATATTGAAAGTATTTTAACCATCATTTGGGCATATTTTTATGAGTTTATTAAGGGGTTTTAAGACTTGAAATATAATTCTATATTCTTAAACATTTAGGTCTAAAGCCCTATGAAGTTAATGGAACTCATGTTGTACCTCGTGTACCATGTGCATGTGAATGAACCTTGATCTTAAGTCTAATATTTTTGAGTATTTTATGATGTCCTCATGTAACTATAAAGATTGTTATAACTATAAGTGATCACATGTTGTCTTTGTCTATATTTGAGCCTAAGTTGGCCATGCTATGCATAATGTAATATATATGCTATGGGCATATAATATAGGCCATGCTAATGTGCAAAATGGCCAATGAGATAAATGAATGTCACAAGATGGTGTGAAATGTATAATTGGTATAAATGACACAATATAATGAGTTTAATGATACCTATATAGTTAGACAACCTAGTTTAGATAGGTTATCTGGTCAACTAAGATTATAGAAGCTACTAGCATACCTTTAGGTATGAGAACTTTGGGTCATTGATTTATGTGTCGATGGACATGAGAGCCTTCAAACCTAAGATTTACTTGCTAATATGCAGGAAAGCCTTAGGGCCTAAGATTTACATGCTGTATGCATACGAGTCTTTAGGCTTAAGATTATGTGTTGTGTGCTTGAGAGCCTTCAGGCCTAAGTTACGTACCTACTTGGTAAGAGAGCCTTCGAACCTAAGCTTACTTACCTACATGGTGTGGGAGCCTTTAAGCCTAAGTTACATATCTTTAGATGTTGAGAGCCTTCAGACCTAAGTTATGCATCTTCAAATGTGAAAAGCATTCAAGCTTAAGTAATTATGTTATCTAGTCTTGGTTAGTTATCTTATGGATATGGGCATCAGTTCAAAGATTAAAATGGCTTAAACAGGCATAGATTAAGATTATATGTTAAATGGAATTAATATGTGACCATAGACATAATGTGACCAAATGACTCAAATTTGATCTTGAGATGCTTAAATGAGTTTAATATCACTTGCATCACTAGTTATGGTGAGTATATGTGTATAAATCTTAAAATACTAATATGGACAGTTATGAGGTGCATATTTGCACTTATTACTAAAAAACAAGTATGTCATTATCCTTTGTGATATATAAGTTCGGTATGGTATTTACTGTGCCTTATGGCCTAAAAATGGCTATTGCATGATAATTGTGATTTTGGCATATTTGATGCTTAATCATTATGACCTGATGTAAGTAATGCAATATGTTATTAATATGGTGGTTACTTGAGGTTTATATAATGCCTTAGTAATTATGCCATCAAATGAATTATTTATACTTGACATACGCATATTGGCATGCAAGACACCAAAATTGCATGTTAGAGATACTAGTCTGAATATGGCTTGTGTTGCACATAAGTCACCAAAAATGCATGTCATAATTTATTAGAAATGAAAATGGTTTGTATGCATATATGGCATGTTAAACTAATCTTTCTACAAGTTAAAGTGATTACACCACTAGGTAAAAGCTTAGTGCATTGCTTGTTTGTGATGTATAGGTAATAGGCCTCTAGATTAGAGCCAAAACATCTAAAAGTAGGAGACATGAAGATAACCCATGCGTGGGTATTTTTGTATTCTTTTTGTAATAGTAGTTATGATGTAAATGTAATGGGTATGGTCAGTGTGCTCTTGTGATCCCAAAGGGATTGGGTATAATATGTGTTTTAAAGTGGGGTTTTGTATTAAATATTTTAACTGTGGATTTTACTTTCTATTTCTCATATGTTGTGTGATGATTAATGAGTTGCATGTGAGAATGTTGATTATGAGAGCCTAAGGCTCATTGTGATTATGATGTGATTTGAAGGGTCAAGAGGACCCATATGAGTTGGAGATGTATGGTTTGATTATATAGAAGTGTTTTTAAATAGGTAAAATTTTGGGAAAATGTCCTAGTATAGCCATTATGCTGCCAGATTTTTGACATGATAACCCTAATTTTTGACTCCATTTGTGTGCTAAAAAGGTTTTCAATGTTTTAGTGCATTTCCAAGTCAAGAAATGTTTTCTTATGTAAAAATTTTAAATTTTAAGTGAGTTTAGATAACAGAATTGGATATCATTTTACATGTGCGCATCCTCCGTTCGGGTCTAGTGTACGAATCAAGCGAAGGGTGCCACACTTAGTGGTATCAAAGCTCAGGTTAGGGTTTCCTTTAGACCCATGGGTTACACAAGAGCACATTAGGAGTCGTAATATATATACATAATATACTATTACATATTTGGCTTATAATCTATTTCTTTTGCCTTTAGGTATAGGACATGAGTAGTAGTGCTATGCCTACGAAGGCAAAAGGGATAAAAGTCATACTCTTTCAACTTTTGGACAAAGGGATGCACAACCCAAGTATGTGAACCCTAGTGATACTAGACATGATGTACCTAGATTGCAAGATCTACCTGTATGTTTACAGATGATGCTGGAGTCTATAAGGCAACCGATAGTGACCGCTGCAATAGTTGCTATTGCTATAGCTAATGCACAGTTTGTTCCACCTCCAATGCCACAAGAACAGCTAGCATTTTAGAGAACATAATAGAGAGACTGATCAAGAATGAGGCTGAGTTCTTCAAGGGAGAAGAGTTAGATGAGTCCAGTAGAGTTGAGTACTAGTTGGACTAGATAGTTTTCAGTATGCAGTAGTTCAGAAGCCCACAAGATGAGTATGTTGTATGTGCCACTTTAATGCTATAAGAAGAAGCATTGAAATGGTAGGAAGCTATCATAGAGCATAAGATAGCTGTAGATATTACCTGGGATTTCTTTTTGAAAGAATTCAAGGACAAGTATGTCACTGAGCATTACCTAGGCAAGAAGTACCAGGAGTTCATGGATTTTAGACAGAGGCACAGAACGATCTTTGAATATGAAAAGGAGTTTGCTCATCTAAGCTAGTATGCAAAGGCAGTGGTTGCCATAAAAGATGACCATTGTATGAAGTTTGAGAAAGGGTTAAACTTAGAGATCATGCAATAGATTGCTCAAATGAAGATCCGAGACTTTACAGCTTTGGTAGTGGCCTATCACAGCATAGAGATGGTGAATGAGATGAAGTAGAAGAGAGACAACTTCAAGAAGAGATCACATAGGTATAGGCAAGGTAGTTCTAGGCATACATCTAAGAAGAAGCATATGAGTGGTCAATCTAGGTTTTATCAGGGCAAGCAATTAGACCAATCACAAAGATCAGGACATGGTTCTAGATCATAGACCAGAGCATAAACTTAGACGTTGAGCACTCCTAGGTCTACAGCAGGCAATGTTATGACATCTGTATATGAGACTTGCCATAGGAGACATCCAGGAGTACGTTGGAGGCTTATACTAGGATCTTGCTACGGTTATGGCTCTAGAGATCATTTTTAGAAAGATTTCCAGGTGAAGCTTTCTGTTTCTTCATAGAAGCAAGATAGGAGAGATATAAGAAGTAGAGCTGGGGCCAATCAAAAAGACAAGTTAAAGAGCAGAGCTCAAGCCAGGCAGTATGCCATATGAGCTAGAGAAGAGGTAAAGGCCACTGATGTTATTATAGGTACTTTTCATATCTTTGATTTACCTACTTTAGTACTAATAGACCTGGGGTCCACACATTCATATATATGCATTGCACAAGATTTAGATTAGGGGTTAGTGTCAAATGACATTGGCTTTGACATGATGGTTAGCAATCTAATAGGACAGCATGTTATAGTGAGCAAAGTATATAGAGACTATCCATTATCAGTACAGGGACAAGTTTTCTTTATGGATCTCACTGAATTACCATTGAATGAGTTCAATCTTATCTTAGGCATGGACTAGTTGTCCCAGTATCATGCCCTAATGGATTGTAAGAAGAAGATGATTACCTTACAAGTTATTAACGGGTCAAAAGTAATAGTGTTGGGTGAAAGATTAGATTGCATGGCTAATGAAGTATTAGCCACAGTGGATAGAAGGATGATATAGAAGGGTTGTGAAGCTTATCTTACTTATATGGTTGACACAACATAGGAAATATCATAAGCAAGTTAGATTCTTATAGTAGTTGAGTTTAGGGATGTTTTCCTAGATGAGTTACCTGGTTTACCACCAGAACAGGTGTTAGAGTTTGGCATTGAGGTAATGCTAGGCACAGTGCCAGTTTCTATAGCTCTATATAAAATGGCTCCTATGGAGTTGAAAAAGTTAAAGATTCAGTTACAAGAGCCTTTAGACAAGGGTTTTGATTAGACCGAGTGTTTCACTATGGGGAGCACTAGTTCTATTTATCAAGAAGAATGATGGTTCTTTGAGACATTATATGGATTACAGACAGTTGAACAAAGTCACCATTAAGAACAAGTATCCTTTACCATGGATCGATGATCTTTATAATAAGCTTAGAGGGGCAGGTATCTTCTCTAAGATTGATCTTAGTTTCGGGTATTACCAGGTTGAGAGTAAAAGAGGCAGATATATGCAATACAGCTTTCAGGACTAGATATGGTCACTATAAGTTACTAGTGATGCCTCTTGGGTTAACCAATGCACTGGTAGCATTCATAGACCTTATGAATAGGATCTTCAGATTGTTTCTAGATTAGTTTGTGGTGGTCTTCATATACTACATTCTTGTGTACTCCAAGAACAGAGACAATCATGTAAGGAATTTATGGACAGTTCTTCAAATTTTGAGGGATGAGAAACTCTATGCTAAGCTTAGCAAGTGCGAGTTTTGGCTAAAGGAAGTAGCATTTTTAGGGCATATAGCTTCAGTAGATGGTATAAGGGTTAATCCTAGTAAGATTCAAGGAGTGACGGACTAGAAATCGCTAAGGAACATGACTTAGATTAAGAGTTTCTCAGGGTTAGCTGGCCATTATAGAAGGTTTATTGAGGAGTTTTCCTTGATTGCAGCCCCTATGACACATCTTCTGAGGAAAGATGTGAAGTTTGTATGGGACAGCAAGTGTCAAGAGAGTTTTGACAAGCTCAAAAGTAAGCTAATAAAGGCTCTAATTTTTATACAACCAATATCTATGAAAATTTTCACCATATATAGTGATGCTTTACTGAATAGGTTGGGTTGTATACTTATGCAGGATGGCAAGGTTATTGCCTATGCTTCTCAACAGTTAAAACCTCATGAGAAAAACTACCCAGCATATGACTTAGAGCTTGTAGCCATTATGTTTGCTCTAAAGATATGAAGGCACTATTTCTATGGAGAAAAGTGTTATGTTTTCATCGGCCACAAGAGTCTGAAGTATCTACCAACGCAGAAGGAATTAAACTTGAGGCAAATGAGATGGATGGAGTTAATTAAGGATTATGATTGCCTTATTAATTACCATCCTAGGAAAGCTAATAATGTTTTGGATGCCTTAAGTAGAAAGCTTATGTCAACTTTGAAGGCGATGTATGTTAGTTTGAAGTTATAAGATGACAGTGGTTTCTTAGTTGAGTTGTAGGTCAAGCTGAGCTCGATAATGATAGTGAAGGATTCATAGAAAGATGATCATTAAATTTAGAGTATCATAAGTATGATTAAAGAGGGGTAGCCTACCGAGTTTCTAATTAAGGAAGATGGTTACCTATACTATCATAACCGCCTATGTGTGCTAGAGAAAGAGCACTTGAGATAGCAAATTCTACAAGAAGTGCATAATGATATGTATTTGATGCAACCTGGCAGTACAAAGATCTACTAGGATTTAAAGATGGCCTATCGGTGGCTAGGCATGAAGAGACTAAATGCCTCACTTGTTAGCAGGTGAAGGCTGAGCATTAAGTTCTTTTTGGGTTGCTTCATCCCATAGCAATACCAAAATGGAAATAGGATCGAATCACTGTGGATTTTGTGATTGGACTACCGATGACTAGAAATAAGCATGATTCTATTTGAGTAGTGGTTGACAAATTGACCAACTCTACTCATTTCATTCCAGTGAGAAAAGATTACTCTATAGAGAGATTGGCAAAAATGTATGTTGATGTGATAGTTAGGCTTCATGGAGTGCCTTCATCTATCATTTTAGATAGAGATCCCTAGTTTACATCGAGGTTTTGGAGGAAACCCTAGAATGCTTTGGAGAATAGGCTCAGTTTTAGTATGGCTTTTTATCCACAGATGGATGGTCAGTCAAAGAGTTTTATTCAAATTCTTAAGGGTATGCTTCAAACATGTGTCATAGAGTTTAAGGGTAGCTGGGATAAGTATTTGTCATTTGCAAAATTCACTTACAACAATGGTTATCAAGCAAGTCTAGGTATAGCTTATGTGGCATTATATGGGAGATGATGTAGAACTCCTTTGTGTTAGAGTGAATTGAGTGAGCACAAGTTTATGAGACCGAATTTGGCAAGGATGCTAAAGAGAAGGTAAAGATCATCAGAGAAAGACTGAAGGCTGCTTTAGATAGACAAAAATCTTATATGGATTTAAAGAAGAGAGATATCGAGTATGAAGTTGGCAACAATGTTTTTCTAAATGTATCTCTATGGAAAAAGGTGTTGAGGTTTGATAAGAAAGGGAAGTTAAGTCCGAGGTTCATTGGACCATATGAGATCACACAATATGTGGGTCCATTAGCCTACATACTAGCTTTACTCTAGAGCTATAGTAGATTCATGATATGTTTCATGTCTCGATGATAAGAAGATATAGATTAAACCCTTCACATGTCTAGATAGCTGATGCAGTGGACATTAGACTAGATTTGTCATATGAAGAAGAATCTATTTGTATCCTAGCTAGAGAAGTTAAGGAATTGTAGAACAAGACTGTGCTATTGGTAAAAGTCTTATGGCAATATCACGGTATGTAAGAGGCTATTTGGGAAAGCAAGGCTCAGATGTTGTTTGAACAAGGTATGTCAAGGATGACATCTTTTTGAAGAGGGGATGAAATGTAATGGCCCGAAAATCCAACTCTCATGAATAGTACTTCTCGAGATGAATAGTTCTTTCGAGTTGCACTAAGCATATCGATAGGAAGTATTAATTACAAGAGAATTTTGGGCAAAGTTTAAATTGAATCCGAAGTCATTTGGATGGTTAAAAATGCTAATTAAGATATTATGGCAGTGTCTTGTGAATAGTGCTGCAGGCAAAGTTGAACTATAAAAAATTAAAAATTACTCAAAATAATTTGAAAATATTACAACATGATACTTAAATATTCCAAATTGTTTAATGGCTTTGGAATCGAAATTTTCTGAGTTCGGCAACTATTTTTACCCAATTTTCAAAATAGAAAATATGTTAATTTTTTAGGTTATTATCAAAATTTGGGCACGAGATTTTAAGAAGATTTAGGGCTTGAATTTATGGAAGTTTAGGGACAAGAATAGAGGAAAACTAACTTTTCTATTATTTATAATAAAATTTTTAAAGCAAGGAAAAATTATTTTTGTGGAAAGTATAACTAGAGGAAACTTATACTCCTCTCACATACACCACACAAATCCTCCTCTCCTCCTCTCCACTCCATTTTCATCACCCCTCACCCTCTCACTTTCTTTGTTTATTTCTCTCTCTTTAAAGGGACCTATGAGGTGAGTTCACACCCAAAATGATGAGTGTTCTGAGACAAGTCCATGGACACTAAAATGGTCTGAAATGGTGAAATATTTTGGGAGGGCAACCGAGAAGAAAATTAAGGTGAATAGTAATTTTCTCTCTCTTGAGTTTTCATTTTTTGTCAATTTTATTTTTCATGTGTTCCTAGGATGTTTTAGAGCATGTATCTAGGCTTATAATATTTTTTTGACATCTAGATTAGTTTATATTATTTATTAAAGTTTGTACCCTTTTGTATTCATAGGCAAAATGATAACCCAAGCCTTCTGAGTCAAGGAGAAGGCTTGAGCCAACTTCAAGAGTCCCGTACGACCTTAATCGGTCTGTGTAATCATTTTAATTTGAGTGAAATGGCATGAATATTAAATATGGTGTATGGATATAAATGTGGAAATAAATGCATTGTGATGATGATTTATGGATGGTTGTTGAGTGTATTTGTTACACATTTGATTAGAACTATGCTTTATAAGTGTTGTAATATGTGTGATTGAAATGGCATCGAAAGTTGCTTGGTTTGGGTTTAAAAATAGATAGATTTTCTATAAAAATCACTAGAAATTCACGTGTTTACTACTAAAAATGAGGCCTCATAGCCATAACCTTTTATCAGGTCACTCCCGTGACCCCTCAATGACAAAATGCAGGTTTTTAGAGTTTTCGTGACCCATTTTGACCATTGTTAACCATATAGTATTTTCTTCATAACTTTTTCAATTCTTAATAAAATTTTAAACCATTTTCAACTTAATTTTTGCCATGATATTAAGAGTATTTTAACCATATTTTATGAGTTTATTAAGGGGTTTTAAGGCTTACAATGTAATTCTATTTTCTTGAACATTTAGGTCTAAAGCTCTATGATGTTAATAGAACTCATGTTGTACCTCACGTGCCATATGCATGTGAATGAACCTTGATCTTAAGTCTAATATTTTTTAGTATCTTATGATGTCCTCATGTAGCTATAAAGATTGTTATAGCTATAAGTCATCACATGTTGTCATTATCTATATTTGAGCCTAAGTTGGCCATGCTATGCATAATGTAATATATATGCTATAGGTATATGATATAAGACGTGCTAATGTGCAAAATGGCTAATGAGATAAATGAATGTCACAAAATGGTGTGAAATGTATAATTGGTATAAATGTCACAATATAATGAGTTTAATAATACATATATAGTTAGATACCCTAGTTTGGATAGGTTGACCAATCAACTAGGATTGTTGCAACTGTTAGCATACCTTTGAGTATGAGACCTTCGGGTCATTGATTTATATACTGATGGGCATCAAAGCCTTTAAGCCTAAGATTTACTTGCTGATATGCATGAGAGCCTTTAAGCATAAGATTTACATACTTTGTGCATAAGAGCCTTCGGGCCTAAGATTACGTGTTGTGTGCATGAGAGCCTTTAGGCCTAAGTTATGTACCTACTTGGTATGAGAGCCTTCAAGCCTAAGTTTACTTACCTCCATGGTATGAGACCCTTCGGGCCTAAGTTATGCATCTTTCGATGTAGAGAGACTTTGAGCTTAAGTTATGCATCTTCAGATATGGAGAGCCTTTAAGCCTAACTAATTCTGTTATCTAGTCATGGTTAATTGTCTTATAGATATGGGCATTAGTTAAGTGATTAAAATGGTTGAAAAGGGCATAAATTGAGATTGTATGTTAAATGGCATTAATATGTGACCAATTGACATAATGTGACCAAATGACTGAAAATTGATCTTGACATGCTTAATTGTGTTTATTGTCACTTATCTGACTATTTATGGTGATTATATGTGTATACATCTTAAAATACTAATATGGATAGTTATGAGGTGCATATTGGCACTTATGAACAAAAAATAGGTATGTCATTATCCTTTGCAATATATGAGTTCGGTATGGTATTTACTATGTCTTATGGCCTCAAAATGGCTATTACATGATAATTGTGATTTTGGCATATTTGATGCTTAATGATTATGACCGATGTAAGTACTGCAATATGTCATTAATATGGTGGTTACTTGATGTTTATATAATGCCTTAGTAATTTTACCATCAAATGAATTGTTTATGCTTGACATACGCATATTGGCATGCAAGAAACCAAAATTGCATGTTAGAGATAGTAGTCCGAATATGGCTTTTGTTACACATAAGTCACCAAAAATGCATGTCCTAATTTATTAGAAATGAAAATGGCTTACATGCATATATGGCATGTTAAACTAATATTTTTACAAGTTAAAGTGATTACACCACTAAGTGAAAGCTTAGTCCTTTACTTGTTTGTGATACTTAGGTAATAGGGCTACAGATTAGAGCCAAAGCTTTTAAAAGCAAGAGACACAAAGATTAAAGGGTATTCTTGTATTCTTTTCATAATAGTAGTTATGATGTAAATGTAATGGTTGTGGCAAATATGCTCTTGTGATCCTGGAGAGATTGGGTCTGATCTGCATTTTGCTATGGGGTTTTGTATTAAATATTTTGACTATGGATTTCACTTTCTATTTCTCACATGTTGTGTGTTGATTAGTGAGTTACATGTGAGAATGTTAATTGTGAGAGCTTGAGTCTCATTGTGATTATGATATGATTTGGAGGGCCAAGAAGACCTATGTGAGTTGGAGATGTATGGTTTGATTGTATAGAAGTGTTTTTAAATAGGTAAAAATTTGGGAAAGTTTCCCGATAAAGCCATTATGTTGTCAAATTTCTGACACGATGACCCTAATGTTTTACCTCGATTTATGTGCTAAAAAGGGCTTTCAATGTTTTAATGCATTTCTAAGTCAATAATTGTTTTCTTATATAAATGTTTAAAATTTTAAGTGATTTTGGATAATAAAAATGGATATTGTTTTGTGTGCACATATCCTCCATTTGGATCTGGTGTACAAATTAGGCAAAGGGTGCTAACTTAGTGGTATCAGAGCTTAGGTTAGGGTTTCATTTGGGCTCATGGGTTACACAAGAGCACATTAGGAGTTGTAATATATTTACATCTATTTCTATTACATATTTGGCTCATAATTTGTTTCTCTTGCCTTTAGGTACGAGACATAAGTAGTAGCGCTATGCCTACAAAGGTAGAAAGGGTAGAAAGTTATGCTCCTTTAGCTTGGGGATAAGGGGATAAACAACTTGCGTATGTAACCCCTAGTGATGCTGGATATGTTGTACTTGGATAGCAAGGTTTTCTTGCATAATTACAAACGATTGCAGCCATTATGTTTGCTATAAAGATATGGCGACACTATCTCTATGGATAATAGTGCTATATTTTCACTGACCATAAGAGTCTAAAGTATCTACCAATACAGAAGGAGTTAAACTTAAGGCAAAGGATATGTATAGAGTTAATTAAGGATTATGATTGCCTTATTGATTACCATCCTAGGAAAGCTAATAAGGTTGTGGATGCATTAAGTAGAAAGCTTATGTTAGTTCTGAAGGCAATATATGTTTGTTTGAAGCTGTAAGATGATAGTGGTTTGTTGGCTAAGTTGCAGGTCAAGCTAAGCTTGATAATGACAGTGAAAGATTCATAGAAAGATGATCACAGACTTCAAAGTATCATAGGTATGATTCCAGAGGGGAAGCCTACCAAGTTTATGATTAAAGAAGACAATTACTTGTACTATCATGACTATCTGCGTGTGCTAAAGAAAGAGGACTTGAGACAGTAGATTCTACAATAAGTGCATAATGCTCCATATGTGATGCATCCTGGCAATACAAAGATGTACCAGGATTTGAAGATGGCCTATTGGTGGTCAAGCATGAAGAGAGACATAGATGATTATATGACTAGATGCCTCACTTGTCAGCAGGTGAAAGCTAAGCACCAGTTTCCTTCTGGGTTGCTTGATCCCATAGCAATACCAAAATGGAAATGGGATCGGATCACTATGGATTTTATGATTGGACTACCGATGATAAGAAACAAGCATGATTCTATTTTGGTAGTGGTTAACAAATTGACCAAGACCAAGTCTGCTCATTTCATTCCAGCGAGAAAAGATTACTCTATGGAGAGATCGATAGAAAAGTGAGGCTCAGATGCTAGATCAATACCCACAGTTGTTTAAACTAGGTATGTCAAGGATGTCATATTTTTTAAGAGGGGGAAGAAATTTAACGACCTGAAAATCTAACTCTCTTGAATTGTACTTCTGGGGATGAATAGTGCTTCTTGAGACTCGAATTACACTAAGCATACTGATGGGAAGTATTAATTACAAGAGAATTTTAAGCAAAGTTTGAAGCAAATCCGAAGTCGTTCGGTAGGTTAAAAATACTAATTATGATTTTACGGTAGTGTCTTATGAATAGTGCCACAAGCAAAGTTGAACCGTAAAATAAATTAAAAGTTGCTTAAAATAACTTGAAAATATTAAAATCTAATACTCAAATATTTTGAATAGTCCAATGGCTTTAGAATCAAAATTTTATGAGTTCGGAAACTATTTTTACCCATTTTCGGGATAGAAAATATGTTAATTTTTTGGGTTATTGTCAAAATTTAGGCACGAGATTTTGAGAGGATTTAGGGCTTAGATATATGGAATTTTGGGGATAGAAATAGAGGAAAACCGACTTTTCTATCGGTTATACCAATTTTTTGATGCAAAGAAAAATTATTTTTGTGGAAAGTATAAATAGAGGAAACTTATCCTCCTCTCACATACACCATACAAATCCTCCTCTCCTTCTATCCACCCCTCTCCCTCTCTATTTCTTTGTTGATTTCTCTCTCCTCAAAGGGACCCATGAGGTGAGTTTACACTCAAAATAATGAGCATTTCAAGACGAGTTTGTGGACACCAAAATCATCTAAAATGGTGGAGTATTTTGGGAGGAAAATCAAGAAGAAAACTAAAGTGAATAGTAACTTTCTCTCTCTTAGGTTTTCTTTTTTCATGAATTTTATTTTTTATGAATTCCTAGGATGTTGTAGAGCATGTATCTAGGCTTAAAATATTTTTTTGACTTTTAGATTATTTCATATTATTTATTAAAGTTCGTACCCCTTTGTATTTATAGGCGAAACGATATCTCATGCCTCCTGAGGCAAAGAGAAGGCTTGAGCTAACTTCGGGAGTCCCGTACGACCTTAATTAGTATGTGTAATCACTTTAATTTGAGTGAAATGGCATGAATATTAATTATGGTGTATGTAACACCCCCTACCTATTTCTACCTGAAACGGGCAAGAAGTGTCACTTCCCGCTGAGGTCACACATCTTAGGATTTCCCTATAGGCCTTTTGTTTAACTTTTACCTAACTTTGACTACCTTTGACCCAACTTAGCCTTAAACCCATTCTAACCATTTATTACCTAATTATAGACTATTTTAGTCCATTAAAATACCTATCAAGCATTAGCAGACATTTATTAAAAATCTAGCAGCATGACGGCTACCTTAGTAACTAACCCAAAACTAACTTGTAAAGAAAATCACTTCTAAATCATCCTCCAATCTTATACCCCTTTAGGACCCTCTCATCCTCTAAATCACAGTAAATCAGCATGATATCAAACTTATTTCATCCATCAGAGGGTCACAGACCATTAACACATAAGTATGCAGAAGTAGCTATTCATTTATAAACAAAACTATACAACATTCAATTGATTAAGGACCTTTATACTGACATCTCGTATCCCATATTAACTATACATAAATGAGTGCAACTCTATGTACAAAAGCTAGAAAGAAAATAAAAAGTACTAAGGAACTCTAAAGCAACTACACTATCAGCATCGTCTGATGCTAGACTGCTCTCTATCGACTACCTGCGCATCGGAACACCAACACGCAAAGTATGAGACTCAGTGGTGGATTAAACCAAATATACTATGTCATGTCATGCAACATGTACCATGTAACATTCCACACACAGAAAGTCTTTCCAATAGCTCCAAGTCCCTTTATTCCTTTCCTATGTTTACTTATCTACAAATATTAACTTTCCTATCATTTACTTTCATTTATTACTTTATAGGCCTATACCAGATAAACTACACTTTAAGACACTGGACAATGGGATGTATCCTATGCAGTGGCCCACTTTTAAGGCCTACGTAGCTACACGACCTTTTTTGATACTCAAAGACCTATACTGTAGTAGATAATGAGGACACGTCTATAGACTACCCCCAGTACCTGCACCTGATAGCAATAAGCACCTATAGTGGATACTTGGGGACCCGTCTGTAGAACAATCCCAATCCACAATAACAACTTGCAGTGCAATGGCTCATCATGAAACTGAGGTGGCTGCACCCACCATAGCAACCTGTAAATCTGGTAGTGGACCCCAAAAGGACCGAGTACCTAACAGCTGCTCTATCCCTAGTTGACCGGTCAACCCATCCAGTGGGTGCCTAACTAATGGGCCATTAACTATTTTAAACTATTATTACTATTATTTTACCATTATGTTACCTTTTATGACCATTTTACATAAGTTACTGTAACTTTGCCTATGGTTGCAAAGTTACTATTCATTTGGTTAGTTTCTACAACTGACACTATTCATTTGGTCAATTTGGTCTTTTATACTTTTCTTTTCTGATGTCATTCAAATTTTTTTTCTTTTAATTCTTTATCCCATTATTCCTATATTCAATATTTAATATGAAGCATATTACATTACCATTCTTTTGGTCACATATTCTCACTCAAATAACCAATATTTCTATACCTTATAAAGTACACACTTTAGGTCACTTTATTTATGATTTCTGCATTCAATTTACATACCATTTGCCTCTAATGTTTAACCACACATGCCATACCCATTTTAGCATCATTTTTTACCACATTAAACCGCCACAGTTACACATGATATACTTTCCATGTTGACATACAAATCCTAATATTATAACAACAATTACATAATTAAAGTGTCAATTTACCTTATTACATGCACTTACCCCATGTTATCACATTTCCATACAAGTTTTTACACCTAAACCCTATCAAACCAAATTGACATAATGAATTTGGGTTAATCTATATACCTAGGGTGCATTCACACCCCTTTCTCCACCACTTTGTCCCTTGATTTGCTTGCTCTCTCTCACTTGCAATATTAACCCCTAACATACACTAAAACTAGTTTAGAAAAATCCTAATAATTCATTTATAACTCAAAATTAAATTCTAAAAACATAAGAACTCTTAGAATTGCATAAGCTAACTATATCAAAAATAAAAAAATGAGACTGAAGCATGTTTGCTTACTTTGTGCACTATTCACCCTAGTGGTGAATTATGCAAAATTGGACTTCTTTCTTGAAATTCTTGCTAGAATTGAGATCCTTAGATGATGGAGGCTTAATTTCTATTAATTTTAGGTGAAATTAGGTGGTGTCTAGGAGAGAGAAAATGGCTAAAAATAGTGGCTTCTTTGGTGTTCACGTCGGCCATGGAGTTTTTCATAGGGAAGAAGATGACTTTCACATGTGTGGGCTAGATACACATGTCTAATAACTTATACTTGATGGGCTGGATCTATTTAATTGGGCCAAATGGGCCCTAATTACTTTATGTATGTCACTTTTTACTTCAAAAATTCAAAAAATATTCTCACTATGTCCAAATATTCCTATTTCAGTTTTAAAATTTCTTGATTAATGGGATTAAGGCCCACATAAAGTTTCAGCTCAAAAATTCACCATTGACTTTTTGGCACTATTCAAGGCAATAATAAAATATTCAAAAAAAATATCCATTAACCTCAGAAAATTCTAATTCCTTCTCCATCATACTTAGTGGAATTTTTTGAGATTCAGGGTATGATATTTTCGAGACCATCCGAGCATATTCCTAGGACAGTCCTGGCCAAACCTCATTTTATCTCTGTAAATGGTAGTTCTTAACCTAATATGAATTATTAGTTTTGCTAAAATTTTTAATTCATTTTTTCCCTATTTTCAGGCTTGTCAAAGTTTTATGACTAATACGCCAGTCATTGGACTCGAAATGACAACCCACACTGCAGGGACTATCACTCAAGCCCTGAAGGTGCTATCCATAAGACCTTGATTGTCGGGCATTACAGTGTATGGACATAATGTGGAAATAAATGCATTGTGTTAATGATTTAAAGAATGTTATTGAGTGTATTTGTTATGCATTTGATGAGAACCATGCTCTATAAGTGTTGTAATATGTGTGATTGAAATGTTGTTGTAGGTTGCTTGGTTTAGGTTTGAAAATAGATGGATTTTCTGCAAAAAAAAAAAAATTGCCAAAAATTCACGTGTTTGTTGCTAAAAATGAGGCCTTACAGCTGTGACCTTTTAACAGGTCATGCCGGTGACCCCACCAGGCTAAAATGCAGGTTTCTAGAGTTTTAAGGCGGTCATGGCCATAACCCACAAAGGGTCATGACCAATACCCATTTTGACCACTGTTGATCACATAGTGTTTTCATCATAACTTTTTCAATTCTTAAAGAAATTTCGAACCATTTTCAACCCAATTTTTGTCATGATATTGAGAGTATTTTGACCATCATTTGGGCATATTTTTATAAATTTATTAAGGGCTTTTAAGACTTGAAATGTAATTTTATATTCTTGAACATTTAGGTTTAAAGCTCTTTGATGTTAATGGAACTCATGTTGTACCTCGTGTACCATGTGCATCTGAATGAACCTTGATCTTAAGTCTAATATTTTTTAGTATCTTATGACGTCCTCATGTAATTATAAAGATTGTTATAACTATAAGTGATCACATGTTGTCATTATCTATATTTGAGCCTAAGTTGGCCATGTTATGCATAATGTAATATATATGCTATGGGCATATGATATAGGCCATGCTAATTTGCAAAATGTCTAATGAGATAAATGAATGTCACAAGATGGTGTGAAATCTATAATCGGTATAAATGACATACTATAATAAGTTTAATGATACCTAATAGTTAGACAACCTAGTTTTGATAGGTTGAACGGTCAATTAGGATTATAACGGTTGCTAGCATACCTTTGAGTATGAGACATTTGGGTCATTGATTTATGTGCCAATAGGCATGAGAGCCTTCGGGCCTAAGATTTACTTACTGAGATTCATGAGAACCTTCAGGCCTAAGCTTTTCTATGTGCATGAAAGCCTTCGGGCCTAAGTTACATACCTACTTAGTATGAAAGCCTTCAGGCCTAAGTTTACTTAACTACACGGTATGAGAGCCTTCGGGCTTAAGTTATGCATCTTCGAATGTGGAGTGCCTTCAGGCCTAACTAATTCCATTATCCAGTCTTTGTTTGTTGCCTTATGGATATGGGCATCAATTAAATGATTAAAATGGCTTAAAAAGGCATAGATGGAGATTATATGTTAAATGGCATTAATATGTGACCTATGGAAATAATGTGATAAAATTACTCAAATTGGTTTTAAGATGCTTAAATGTGTTTATTATCACTTGTATGACTATTTATGGTGATTATATATGTATATATCTTAAAATACTAATATGAACAGTTATGAGGTGCATATTGGCACTTATGACCGAAAAATAGGTATGTCATTATCCTTTGTGATATATGAGTTCAGTATGGTATTTACTATGCCTTATGGCCTAAAAATGGCTATTACATGATAATTGTAATTTTGGTATATTTGATGCTTAATGATTATGACCGAATGTAAGCAATGCAATATGTCATTAATATGGTGGTTACTTGATTTTTATATAATGCCTTGGTAATTGAGCCATCAAATGAATTGTTTATGCTTAACATACACATATTGGCATGTAAGAAACCAAAATTGCATGTTAGATATATTAGTCTAAATATGGCTTGTGTTGTATATAAGTCACCAAAAATGCATGTTATAATTTATTAAAAATGAAAATGGCTTGTATGCATATATGGCATGTTAAACTAATCTTTCTACAAGTTAGAGTGATCACACCACTAAGCGAAAGCTTAATGTATTGCTTGTTTGTGATGCATAGGTAATAGGGCTACAGATTAAAGCCAAAGCTTCTGATTGTAGGAGACACGAAGATAACCACTGTGTGGGTATTTTTGTATTCTTTTTGTAATAGTAGTTATGATGTAAATGTAATGGTTGTGGTCAGTGTGCTCTTGTGTTCTCGGAGGAATTAGGTCTAATCTACATTTTGCAGTAGGGTTTTGTATTAAATTTTTTAACTATGGATTTTACTTTCTATTTCTCTCATGCTATGTGATGATTAATAAGTTAAATGTGAGAATGTTGATTGTGAGACCCTAAGGCTCATTGTGATTATGATGTGATTTAGAGGGTCAAGAGGTCCCATGTGAGTTGGAGATATATGATTTGATTTTATATAAGTGTTTTTAAATAGGTAAAAATTTGGAAAAGTATCTTAGTATAGCCGTTATGCTGCTAGATTTCTAACATGATGACCTTAATGTTACCTCAATTTGCATGCTAAAAAGGTTTTCAATGTTTTAATGCATTTCCAAGTCAAAAAATATTTTCTTTTATAAAAGTTTTAAATTTTAAGAAATTTTAGATAATAGAGCTGGATATCATTTTATGTGCACGCATCCTCTATTTAGGTTCAGTGTACAAATCGGTCAGAGGGTGCCACACTTATTTAAGCATTGAGTTGACACATGTCCATGCTCAAACCTAAATGAGATAAAGCATGATGAAAAGACAAATTAAACGGTAACTAGATATAGATTGGTTAAGTCAAACCCCTTGACAT
>CANXYI010727275.1:0-11122 GCA_948208565.1 Hura crepitans
ATACAACCAATCAGTTCACCATTTCATATACCTTATAGGCAAGAGGCTTAGATTTGATGCCACCTCTAACAATCTTCCAATTTGAGTGAAATTGGGTTCATACTTTGAAATGACATTAGGGTATAGAAAGGACGCCTAACTTATTCTAAGGCTCTAGCATGTGATGCAATTTTTGAAAAGAAATAACATCATAAATTCAAAATATGAAGTTCTATATTAAGTTGGGGTACTTTCAAAGTATGGTTTCATGGTGTCCCCAGTGGAGTCGCCGCTGTTCGTGTCCCTTTCATTTTACTAAGACTAATTAAATCAAAGTAGCTTAAGATTTAACTTAGGCCTCACTCTTCGAGTCTTAAAAGATGAGAAAGAAGCTAAAGGAATTTAAGGCCACCCCTTTTGATTATCTTAGGGGGTGCGAGTTAGGCACCATAAGGTAGGAGTCGCCATCCGACAGAGTTGGGAAATACCTTATAGGGCCAAAACCAGAGCAGTTTAAAACCCTACTCTTATTTAAGCCTTAAATTAATACAAAAATTCTTTTTGAATCTATGATGTTATTCCTTTTCTCATGCAATATTTTGTAATTAAAGCAAATCACACATTCACGTAGAAGAAGTTACAAAATATATTTATAAAAAAATAAATAGATACTTGAAATAAAAATAACATACATGAAATCGGGCTATTGATTATTTCAAGAACTTCAGTTCTCACATGCCAATGTTAGAAAAATGGACTTTATTATAGTGACTTTTTATTAAAATCTGATAATGGGTTTGAGAACTTTGGTTCTCGTATACTAATTTTGGGAAAATGAATTTTGTTGTGATGATTTTTATTTGGAAAAGTGGCTTGAGAACTTTGGTTCTCAAATATCAATTTGGAAAAAAATGAATTGGAAGGATAAATTGAGAACTTTGCTTCTCAAAAATCAATTAAAAAATGAATTCTATTATGGTAACCATTATTTGGAAGAATGGATTGAGGACTTTGGTTCTCAAATGTCAATTTTAAAGAAATGAATGTTATTGTTGTAAATTTTATTGAGAAAGAATCGAAATTTATTTTATTAGCAAAATACCAATTTATTAGGTAGAAATATGATTTTGACTATTATTTCCTTTAAAGTGTAAAAACCATTTTTCTACCTAATTCGGTGTTTATAGAATATTTCGAGATTGAAATTGGATGTGTCATACATAAATTGGGTAATGGATTTAATTTGAGAACTTTGGTTCTCACATGTTAATTTTTAGAAAATAATTTTATTATGAATTTTATTAAGAAAAATCAAACCCATTTTATTAATAAAACACCAATTGGTTAAATAAAAATATTTTTGTTATTTTTTCAGTTGCATGAAAAATCATTTTTCTAATTATTACAGCATTCACATAATATACAAGGAAATAATTCAACCAAAAAATAAAACACAAGGCAATTACCTAAAATACAATCTAACGGTATAAAAAATAAAAATTACATTTTAGGATGCCTAAAATACAATCTAATAAATAATAGACAATAATAACAACATTCAGCCCCCAAATAATCAGATTAACACATCACAATAACAAAAATTATATATTAGCATGCCAATGAAAAATAAAAAATTGGACAAAAATTAAATAAAAATAAACAGTCGTAAAAATATAAAACATCGCATAAATAAATTTTCATATCTAATTAGTAGATGGATAATGCATAAAGAAAAATGAAATCAGCCCAAACAACCAAAAATACTATTTTTTATGCGAATCAAAAATAAAAAGTCGGATAGAAATTAAATAAAAATAAACAGTCACAGAAATACAAAATATGACCCCAAATAAATTACCATATCTAACTTGTAGATGGATAATACAAAAAGAAGAATAAAATTAGCCCAAATGACAAAAAATAGTATTTTTGATGCGAAGCAAAAATAAAAAGCATGAACAAAAATTAAAGGAAAACAAGCAATCCCACAAATAGAAAAATATGGCACAAATAATTTATCACATCTAACTAGTAGATGAATAAAATGTAGAAAGAAAAATGAAAAATAGACAAAAAATGGTTTGGTCAACACACCGGTATATTTGCCTTTCGAAAGTTCTCGAATCCGAATGAAAATGGTGCTTGAATCTTCGAAAAATCCTAAAGAATAGAGTTTAGAAGAGTATTTTTATGTTTTTTTGTGTAGTTTCTCTCTCTAGAATATTTTCTCTCTCTTTAAATTAATCAACCTTGGCTCAAAATGACCTAATTAGCTTTTATGCACGACCCCCTAAGGCAAAAAATAAGCATTTTGCTTGAAAACGACCGTTTCTAGGGCCGAAATGCCTGTTTTAGACAAAATAGCCATTTTGGGCCCAAATGGCCGTTTCACACCAAGGAATGCCCGTTTAGGGCCGAACGGTCCAAACATCCATTTTTGAAGCCAAAACGGCTGTTTTGGGTTCCAAAATCGGCGTCCCATGTGCGGGATAACCCGCTTTGGGCTAAATGGTCAAAATGACCATTTTCACTTGGAAAATGTCCATTTTCAAGAATTTTTTTTAGGAAAAAGTTTTGAGATCTTTGGCTTGGACATAAAAAAATCCATTTTTGGTATTTTTGTCATTTTTATCATCATTAGGCAAATCGAACTTAGGAGCCTTAGAGGCCCAGTGTCTACACATATGTAGGCACTCATATGCAATCACAAGCTACAAATGCAATGCAGAGATTAATTCATATGAGAGATTAATCCTAATTTATCAGTCTCTCGATTCATTTAATTATAATTATGCCACTCTGATAATTTCCATTAAATTAATCATTCAGAGCATTGTCATCACTCAAGTCTGTATACCAATTGCATTTAATTTATTAAGCCCAACTAGATAGACAGCACTTCAAGCACTAGACCAAGAGGGAACTTAAAAATTATACAGTGGCCCACATTTTATACCCTTACCACTGCACTGGCCTAGTTTAATAGTAGGGATTAATTCATTTGAACCTCTCAATACTAGACAAGAGATAGTAAGGATCAATCCATAGACCTCTTAATACCTTAAACAAATCAACCACCAATCGCCTTGTGGATAGTAGGGATAAGTTCGTATAAAATTTCATAGCCAAAATCCCTCACATAATAGTTAACTAACTACCTAGGTTTACGTGTAAAACCTAAAATGAAGAAAAAGTACCAAATGACCTCAGAATTTAAATTCCTTCACCAATGGACTCAGGGGAATTTTTGACCTTCAAAGTATGGTATTTTTAGGTATGTCCGGGCATATCCTGGGTCATTCCTAGCCTAAGTCCATTTGAGCCTATGGCCTACTAGATCTTGGCAAAAAATAATTCATTAGTTCTACTAAATCTTTAAATTTAGTCATTTTAATAATTTTCAAGCCCTTCAAAGTTTCATGAGCAGTGCACTCTGCCTCGAGCCTCGTGAAGGTGACCCGACACTCCAGGCACACTTTCTATGCCTTGGAGGTACTATTTAAGGGGCTTTGACTTACAGGCATTATATGCTTCACATTTTGCTATGCATAAAAGGCATGCATCATTTATCTTTATATTTTCCCTTGCATGAAATAAAAAATGCATCATTGATCATAGATCATTATGTTTCTCATGCATGAAAAACATGCACCATTTATCCCTATGTTTTCTTCTACATTGAAACATGCATCATCTATTATCGACACCTCACATCAAAACATATACTTCTTATGTATCTTTATGTTTTCCTTTGCATAAAAAAACATGTATCATTTTCCTCTACATGGAAAACATGCATCATTTAGCTCTACATTTCCTCTTTGTACTAAATTATACATCTTTGCATGAAAGCATACATCCTATTTCATGTATCTTTCATTCATCTCCACACATCCCTTGCAGGAAAACATGCTTCATTTATTTCATCATTTATCTTGGTGTGAAACATGCATTGGCTCTCACCCTTCATCAATACCTTATTAGATTAAGGAATCTACATGTAAACATGTATCAACACATCTTTCTTTGAATCATCAATAAGTTCTTTATGCATGAAAAATATGCATCATCCATTGTCGATATAAAAACATGCATTTTTCTCAGCATGAAAACATGCATTGCATAAAAAAGACATGCATTACTTTAAATCGCCCACATATTTTCCTATGTGAGAACATCTATCTTTCACACACATTAACCATATATGTAGCAAGTGACAAAACAATAAGCCACTGAATGGTGTGAATACCAAGCTACTAAATGGTGTAAATGCTAAGTTCCTAAATAGTGCAAATGCAAAGCCACAGAATGGTATAAATGCCAAGCTATCAAATGGTGTAAACACTAAGACACTGAATGATGCAAACATTAAGCCATTGAATGGTGCAAACATAAAGACACCGAATGGTGTGAATTACAAAGCCATCAAATGGTGTAAATGACAAAGCCAACAAATGTTATGAATGACAAAGCCACTGAATTGTGTGAACAATAAACCATCAAATGGTGTGAATACCAAGACGTGAAAACATGTAACAAGTTTGATCATAAAGGTACAAGATAATAGTCTATATCATGCAAACATGATAATAGAGAGTTTGATTGTGAAAAGCCAAAAATAATAAAACTTCACATATTTTACTACGTCACAAGTTCTTTAATGTGCATTGTTGCTTTAGGATTTCACAGCACATACCAAAGTGGGTGCAACTGTAGATGCCTAAAGTTTGGTCTATGATGATAACTAGAGATAGGCTTTTAAAAACTAGTATAAACCCCCTAGAAAGCTAATCCACATAGACTAGAATGACGCTGGTGTACATGGACTAACATGACACTAATTCGCACTGACTTGGTCCGCACCACAGCCAGCCTACACCAATTGAGCCTAAAAGCCCAAAATCTGCATGAAGAAGTAAAAGACTATGTCTGTATGGATTAACACAAACCTAGCTAAAGATATGGCCCAAAGCCTATGGATTGGTAGGAAAACCCATAACTTAAGTCTACATGAATTATGTAATTCAAGCCATATGGACTTACTGATGAAAATCTTCCAAAAGCATGGGATTCCTATCTAAACATTATCTCCTAGTCCTAAAAGGATTCTACCACTTTTGGATAAGAGAACTTCATCTTAAAGCCTATAAATACCCCTTTTAGGTATGAATTGAGGGGAGGCAAATTCACAGTAGCCAAACACATTTGTCTGTGAGTTCAGGTGAGAACTCCAACTAGGTAATGATCTACTAGTCCTATTAGCCCATACTCAAAACAATTTCTTCTAAACTCCTACACCTTATGCTATTGCTTGAGAGCTTATTCATAAGGTAATATCTGAGGCCTCCTACTTTACATGTAACATATTTTCTTACTATTCATATCGGCCTATGATCTCCCATGATTGGCCATGAATGAAGTGATTCTTAGTAATCCCTATATTGGTCATATGAGTTAGTCATCATTAGAAATCATTTTATTTTGTATAAATTAACTTCTAGCATATTGTAATCATTTTGCTATTTTATCCTAAATGCACAGACTTAACTTTGAGCATGTATACATCCACATGGACTTACTATGTTAGCTTGTATGCTATGTTATGTCTATACAGACCTTAAGTCAATATTATCTTGATTGCTTCTCATGAACTATACCTGATATCTATCATTTTTATGTTTACATATATTGTTGTATCACATGACTAATGTATGAGCAATCACTAGTATCATAAAATTGGCATGTAGTCTATATGAACTCCCTTTTATGAGGATTATAGTCCATATAGATGACTGGGTTTCATACATATCTATCTTAACATGTAGTCCACACGAACTCCCTTTCACAAGGATCATAGTCCACACGAATAACTTGGTTTCATACATGTATATCTTTATATGGAATCTACACAGACTCGCTCTTGTGAGGAATGTAGTTTGCACGGATGACTTAGTTTCATATATGTTTGTCTTTATATTTAGTCTGCACGGACTCCCTCTCATGAAGAGCATAGTTCATATGGATGACTAGGTTTTATACATGTCTATCTTAACATATAGTCTGCATGGACTCCCTTTTATAGGGAATATAGTCTGTATGAATGATTAAGTTTCCCACATGTCCTATCTATTTGTAGTCCACACGAACTCCCTCTCATGAGTAATATGGTTCATATAGACAAGTATTTTGAATCCTCATATGTGTTCGCTTATATTTTGTTTATAGATGATAAAATCTACATTGCTTATAGTGATAAACATTTCAAAATATATGCCATGATGTATCCATATTTATGTTTAGTTATTTTGTGATTTCATCCATCCTTAGGTCTTTATAGGCCTTTGTTTATTATTTCTAATATGTTCCTTTAAGCTACCTGCAAATAATCATTTTGGCTGAATGAGAAATTCTAGATGGACTTAGTTATTTATATGAGTATCAGTCTACATGAACATATGTTGGAGCACTATTGAGTCCCTCATAGAACTTATGATGCAAAGATAGGACCAATTTCATATTTCATATCATTTCACCTAGTTCTGTACCCCCTTAATTTTGTTGATTATTTTGGATTGTAATAGGTAGTATAATAACTTGTTTTACATGTAAAATCCTAACTTCAAATGAACAGGTTTTCTATCTAATTAGTGTTTTCTAATAAAAATGGTTTTGAGTTTTCGTTACTAAAAAGTCATATAAAAAAACATATTCCAATAAAGACCAATCTCCTAGAGATGGGAGTTAGGCAATTACTACTGATTCCTATAGAATTATAGGTAATTGTTAGGTTAAATAACAACTAATTAATGACCCACTTTTTAGAAGTACAATATACTTATTGTATGCTTTAAATACCACAATTTACATTTTTAAAGTGAAAAGGTGACATAACTGCTTTAAATATAATGCATGCTTACTTGATACAGATTGATAAATGTTGCAATATAATGGAAGGCATATTATTGAGGCATAAATAAGATTTGAATTCCAAACCTTTTTGGTGTAAAAGATAAGAGGTCCTAGAGTAGAGACTAGTGGCTACTCCCAAACACCAAACTGCTCTTGTCCCCAATGAAAATACATATTTTCTCTATAATAGTCTTTAGTATCTTCCTACATAAAAGGAGATGAACTTGAGAGAGAGGAAGTGGATAGAATTAATTAAGCATTATGACTGCTTGATTGATTACCATCAAGAAAAGGCCAATTTAGTGGCTGATAAACTTAACAGGAATTTTATTGCAGCCATAAGGCCATAAATATTATATTACAACTCACAAGTAATAGTGCCTTATTAGCTGAGATGTAAGTTAAGCCTAGTATGTTACAACAAGTGAATGATTATTAGAGAGATTATTAGAGGCTAATGAGTATCATAAATGCTATCTAATAGGGGAAGCTGATTGAGTATAAGATTAAGAGAGATGGCTATTTGTACTATCATGACAAAATCTATGTGCTAGATATGAAAGAGTTGAAGTAGATTTTGTAAAAAGCTTATAAAACTACTTATGTGATACATTATGGTAGCAATAAGATGTATCAGGATTTGAAGTTTTCTTATTAGTGGCTAGGCATGAATAGAGATGTGTCTAAGTATGTGAAAAGGTGCCTTACTTGTTAGTAGGTAAAGGTAGAGCACCAAATTCCTTCTAGATTGCTTCATCCTATAGCAATTCTTGAATAGAAATGGGATAGAGTGACCATGGACTTCATAGTTAGGCTACCTATGACAAAGAGCAAGTGTGACTAAGTGTGGATAATTTAAGAAAGAAGGCTAATTTTATACCTATGAGAATGGACTCTCTTTAGAGAATCTAGTAGAGCTTTATATAGATGAGATAGTGAGGTTGCATGGGGTGCCATCTTTGATAATATCATATCAAGATCTAATGTTTTCATAATGCCTTGGGTACTCGATTAAGTTTCAGTACAACATTCCATCCATAGAGTGATAGAAAATATGAGAGAGTGATTCAGATTCTCTAGGATATTCTAAAGGGTTGTGAATTGGAGTTCAAGGGAAGTTGTGACCGATACTTGTCCTTAGATTAATTTGATTATGACAATAGTCATCAAGAGAGTCTTAGCATGGCTCTTTATGAGGCCTTACACAAAAGAAAGTGCAAAATGCCTTTGTGTTTGAATAAGCTCAGTGAAACTAAGCTCATGGGGCTAAATTTGATACAAGATACAGAAGAAAATGTAAAGATCATTAGAGAATGGTTGAAAGCAGCTTCTGACAAGTAGAAGTCATATATAGTTTTGAAGAGGAAAAAGGTAGAATATGAAGTAAGAGATAAGGTTTTCCTTAAGGTTTCTCTTTGGAAGAAGGTTTTACAATTTGAAAAGAAAGGGAAGTTGAGTCCTATGTTTATTAGGCCATACAAGATCATAGAACATGTGGGACCAGTAGCCTATAGACTAACTTTACCTCTAGAACATTAGTAAATCCACAACATCTTTCATGTTTTCACACTCAAAAGATATAGATCGGATACTATGCATATGTTAACAATGGAAGATATTAAAGTTAATCCTGGCTTATCTTATGAAGAAGAACCAGTGAGGATTATTGATAGAATAGAGAAGGAACTGAGGAATAAGATAGTACCCTTGGTAAAGGTTCTTTAGAAATACCACAAAATGGAAGAAGCAACTTGTGAGATAGAAGCTTAGATAAAGGAGTAAGACTCGTAATTATTTGAACTAGGTACTACATTAATGTTGAGGATGACATTTCTTTAAGAGGGCAAGAAATGTAATGCCCTAAAAATTTAGACATTTATGAATAATACTTTCTAAAGATGAATAGTATTCCTGAGACCTGAGATATATTGAAGTCACAAGAAGAAAGTATTATTCATAAAATAAGTTTGGGTAAAATTTGTGATCGATCAAAGGTCATTAGAATTATTAAAAATGCTAAGAAAATTTTTATGGTAGTGTCTTAGGAATAGTAACCAAGGCAAAGCTAAACTGTAAATTTATTTTTAAAGTTGCTTAGAAAAGTACGAAAATTATACAACCTGATACTTCAAAATTCCAACGAGTCTAATAATGCTAAAATTAGAATTTTTCAATATCGAAAAGTAATTTTTGAGAAATCAAGCAACATAAAAATAATGAAATTAATTAGTTTTTTTTGCATTTTTGAGCACTATTTTTTAAAGTCATTTAAGGGAAAATTAAAGTGAATCTATAATGCTCATGATCTGAGGCTTCGTGAATAGTGCCACCGGGGTTATCGGGTTGCTTGCATGTGGTCATGAAACTTCAAGGGGATATACAATGGTGAAAAAGGCAAAATAAAAAAATTTAGCAAAGCTAATAATTCAAATTAAGTGGTAAGGAATGTATCTATGTAATAAAAAATTTCAAGCTATGACTAACCCAAGAGGTGCCTAGATGAACCTATAAATATAAGACCCTAAAGCTCAAAAATTCTACCGAGTCCATCGATGAAAGAATTTTTAAAATCGGAGGTCGTTTGCAAATTCCCAAAATTTTTAGGGTTAGCATGCAAATCGAGGCAGTTCAAAAGTTATTCTATCGATGGAATTTGGCCACAAAAATTTACGGGTAGCTAGAGGGAATGAAAATAGGAATTTTAAAACAAATGGCATAATTTTTTAAGGTCCAAGCTAATTTTAATGAATTTTTTAAGTTTCTTAAAAAAATAAGGATAATTCGGGAGTGTTTGGGACCACTTATGACATGGAAAGGTGGGCCTCACACCATGACAAATGTCCATATAGGTTGCCAAATGGCATTTTAGCCAAAGACAAGTTGAATTCCACTTATTTGAGCTAAAAGCCATTTTTCTCCTATCCAGCCTACTGACCGACACCACCCCTCCACCAAATCCTCCATAACTTTTTTGCTCCAACCACCATTTAAGCTAATTCCAATTCCTAAAAATCCTCTTATATGTTAGGCATCACTAGGAATAAGACTCATGCCAAAAGTAATAGCCAATTGTGAGATAAAATTCAAGGAAAGGGACACATTCTAGACTGTCTAGAATAGGGAGAGTAAGGGGAGTTTTGAGAATTTCCTCCCTTTTCTTCCTTCCTTTTAGCTACTAAACTATGCTAGGAGGTGTCTAAGACTTGTGTATAGTTGTAATTAAGGCATTGGTGGCTATTGGAGGCCAAATTAGAGCTCACAAAGGGGAGAGGAGCTTACCATGGCAGGCTAGCAGTGTGTGCACTTGAGGAGTTTTCACTCTTTTCTTCTAAGGTATGTGGACTTTAGCCTTTTTCTCATGATTTAGAGAGTATGGGTTGGTTCATTTTCAATTGGGGGGGGGGGGTGGTGGAAGATCATAATTAAGATTGATTTTCATCCCTAAAAGTGTTAATTTTCTTGAGGAGTTGTTAGAATTAAGCTTGTTATAGTGAGCTTGTGTGTGATCTCCATCATTTGCTTGTTGGAATTATGTCTATTCATGGTGAGTTATTGGAAACTCTTACTCCCTATGTTGATTTGGGATAGTAATTGGCATGATTTGTGTGAGTAATGGGTGAATTTGGTTTAAGAAATGCTATTGAATGTGAGTTGTGTGTGTGTACCCGCGAGCTATTTAGTGTACGTTAACTAAAATTTTAGGTGTGTGCCTTAGTGAATTAGCTTGATTTAAAGTGTGGTTACATGTAATTAGGGTTATGGCATGTGAAAATAAGTGGTTAAGTGTAAAGAATGGAAACTTAGTTTATTCCTTGCAAGCACCTGAGACAATTGGCATAGGTTAATGGTTAATACTTTACATTCACTAGTGGTACTAAGTATGTATTGTGGGTTGTTCTAATATTGAATATGGTTAGGGTATTAGTCAAATGTTAATACTAGAATTTCCATGACTTACACATGAATATATGCTTGAGAGGGTAAGGAAAAATTGAACTAACTAACAAGTTAAGCATGAAATATTGACATGAAAGAGAAGTTTAAGTGTGCCTTTAGAAGGCTAGTTATAGATTTTATGAATGGCTATGGAATTAGCCCAGTTCAAGGGCTCAAATGCCCATAAATTGGCTATGGACTTAGCCTAGTAAAGTTGGCCTTGTGCCTAGGAAAACCATCTTGGAAAAAAAAAACCTTAAAAACTAAGTCAGATTTGGACTTGAAACAGTCCTAGAAG
>CANXYI010727307.1:0-12636 GCA_948208565.1 Hura crepitans
TGATTAATAGTGGATTCACCACCTCGGATTATAATAGGGAGTTTATCTCATTATTCTAATATGCCTCTATTTTTAGAACCTTTGGCCAAATTAAAATGCAATTGTACATAAGCTTCATAGGGTATTTTTGGAATAAAGGAAAAAATATTAAAACTAACATGTTTAGGGCTTAATTAGACATACTTTATTAGGCATTGAGTTGACATGAGTTCGTACTCAAACCTAAATGAGATAAACTCCCTATTATAATCCGAGGTGGTGAATCCACTATTAATCACTCAACTACCTTGAAGTATCTCAGCATATACCCAATCACCTATCTATGTATACTTCATAGTGATGTAAAAGCATCGGAGTCAAATTATAATTCTCAATACATAAGATAACATTGGTGATCTCAAGTCAAAACTGATATGATGAGATAGTTTCACTAACATAGATTATGTATCCATGTGAACTTCTCATTTTAGGTCTCTAATAAACTTGTTTCTCAAACAAGCATCCATATGTTATCTCTAAGCATCATTATACTTATAGCTTGTGAGAACTGCTATTTGACTAGGTTAAAGAGCATAACATGTGCTAGTCTATCCACATTAACAATGTCCCATCTTGTTAATACTATGACTAGGGATAATTTTTGTATTTTACATTTGCTTGCAATAAAAATCTCACATTATAAACACTTCATAATTTCCTTTACATTATGAATATCCTAAGGACATTATTATATAGATTAAGATCATATCACATAAATGAATTAACATAAGCACTATTGTAATAAAAAATTTCTTTATTATAAACAAATTTTTATTATGCACACAAAATATCCATATTATATATGAGCTTTAGGGCATGTATCTAACAATCTCACACTTGTACTAGAACCAATCTCTTATGTATCTAATACCCATATTATTTACATAGAGATGGAATATATTTTGAGATAGTGCCTTGGTGAGAGGACTAACAATGTTCTTATCAGTGTGGACCTTTTAATCTTTACATCTTACCTTACTACTATCTCTCTAATGAGATGATAATGCTTGAGTACATGCTTAAATCACTGATGACAATGTAGTTCCCTGACCTATGCAATAACCCTATTATTATAACAATATAAAGGTATTAGGTCATCAACAGTTGGTACCACTTCTAGTTTAGTGATGAACTTCTTGTTCCATACTACTTCCTTAGCTATACTGGAAGATGCAATGCTCTCCACCTCAGTTTTTGAGTCTATAGTTGCATCTTATATAGAACTCTTCCAACTAATTGCACCTCCCGCAAACAAGTATTCAAAACCTAACTGAGATTTGTAATTGTCTTTATCAGATTGAGAACTTGCATTTGTACATATGCTTACTTACAAATCCCCTTCGCCATATACCTAGAAAAATCCTTAGCTCTTCTTAAGTACTTAAAGATATTCTTGATAGCCACCTAATATTCCTTTCTATAGTTGGATTGGAATATGCTCATGACACTTAATGAAAATGATGTATTAGGTTTAGTACATAACATAACATACATGATAGACATATACCTGAGCCAAATAAATCTTACTCATGCGTTCTCTCACTTTTTGTGTCTTAGGACACATAATCTTAGAAAGGATCTTTCCATAAGTTACATGATTAAATCCTTTCTTTGAGAGTTTCATGATAAGCCTCTTTAGCATCTTATCTATTTATATAGATTATAAAATACCAATTAACATCTTAGATCTATCTCTATAAATCCAAATCCAAAATATATATGTTGCTTCACCAAGGTCTTTCATGGAAAATTTCTTAGACAGCTAAATTTTAATTGATTATAACATAGAGATATTATTTCCCATGATTGATATGTCATCCATATATAATATAAGGAAAATAACTATACTTTCACTAACCTTCTTGTAAACAAATGGTTCATCCAAATTTTGCGAGAAACCAAACTCTTTGATTCTCTTATCAAATTGGTTGCTTTGGCTCCTAAATGCTTGCTTCAGTCCATAGATAGATTTTTGAAGCTTGTATACCTTTTTGCTATCTATGGATGTAAATCCTTAATGTTGTATCATATGCACCTCATTTGATAGGTTTCTATTAAGGAAAGCTATCTTCACATTCATTTTCCATATCTCATAATCATAATGAGTAGCAATAGCAAGAAGAATCCTAATGGATTTAAGCATGGCTACTTGTGAAAAAGTTTCATCAAAGATAATTCCTTGCTTTGACAATAACCTTTTGTAACCAACCTTGCTTTATGGGTAACAACCTTACTCTTAATGTCTATCTTCTTCTTAAAGATCCATTTACACCTAGTGGATTTAATCCCCTTAGGTGCATCAACCAAAGTCCATAGTTAGTTGTCATACACGCAATCTATATTGGGTTGTATGGCCTTTAACCATAATTCTCATTCTAAACTCTTTATAACATCCCCATAGTGTAAAGGCTTATCTTGTTCTACTATGGTTATATTACTATTCTCATCTATAAGAAATCCATATCTCTAAAAAGTAGTACGAACCCAAGTACAACATTTAGGAACTTGTATTTCCACATGTTTTACTATGACATCATCACTATATGTAATAAACTCATGATTAATTGGTTGATATGCTTCTATTTGTGGATCACAAACTTCAAGTTCAATTATACTACTATTTCATTCCCTTAAGAAAAGCTCTTGATCTAGGAAGATAGGATGCTTCGAAATAAACACCTTTTGTTGCAATGTATTATAGAAATAATTTTGAAGAGACTCATTTGGATATCATATGAATTAACACTTATTAGATTTGGCATCAAGCTTATTTGACATAATCCTTTTCACATAGGTAAGGTAACCCCACACTTTCAAATATGGAAGGATTGGCTTATTATTACACCATATTTTATACAAAGTAACATCAATTGATTTTTATGGGACTCTTTTTAAAAGATAAGTAGCAATTTCTAGTGCATAGCCCAAAAATGATTTAGGAAATGTATAAAACTCATCATAGATCAAACCATGTCTAACAAGGTCTAATTTATCCTTTTAGATACACCATCATGATCTAGTGTATATAATGGAGTCTGCTAAGATAATATACCATTGTCTCTTAGATAACTCTCAAATTCATGACATAAGTATTTTCTATCCCATTTAGATTGAAGTGTTTTAATATTTCTACTAAATTGTTTCTCTATTTCATTTTTGAATTCTTTGAACATTTTAAAGGCTTCAAATTTGTACTTCGTCAAGTACATATACCTATATCTAGAGTAATCATCGATAAGGGTAATGAAGTCAAGAAATGCACCTATTATATGTGTGGTCATTAGTCCATATATATCTATATGTATAAAGTCTCAAAGCCCACTAACATGTTCACATTTTCCACTAAATGGTGTCTTTGTCATTTTGCCTAATAAATAGGACTTCTTTGTTTCAATTGATTTATAATCAAATGAATCTAAATTGCTAAACTTATGCAACTTATACATGTATTTCTCATTTATATGGCCTAAATGATAATGCTGTAAAAAAGATGGTTTCAGGTTATCCACCTTTTCTCTTTTGGTATTAATATTATAGAGTTTGTTTTGATTATCAAGAACATAAATTCCACTAACATTTGAATAAAAAAAATATTGTTTTTCCAAATAGAGTAACCTTTGCTCTTATTAATGGAAATATGAAAATCTTATTTAGCAAGATAACATAAAAATAAATAATATTATTATTTAAGAAGGGAACAAAATTACAATTATTAAGTTCTAACACAACTCCAAAAGGCAAAATACAAATGTATGTTCTTATAACTAATGCAGCAACTCTTGCTCTATTTGCCACCCGTAGGTCCACATCATTCTTATTTAGCCTTCTGCTGCTCTCTATTTCACACAACTAGTATCCAATACCCTTGTGAGAAAGTAGTACTTGTATCAATCTCAATATACTAAAACTTGAAGTTAAAGTATCATATGCTCCCTCTTCATTCAAGACACAAAGTAAGCCTTATAGTTTCACTTTTGGGACTAGTTTGTTTTTACTTCTATGGGCTATTAACTATTTAGATTATTATTTTTATTCTCAATAAAAAAAGTCTTGATTAGATTTACCATGCTTTTCTGATTATAGAATTAACTCTTAATTCTAATATATCATAAAATTATAGAATTAATGCCCAAGACATTCAACTTTTGAATTGTTCTCCATTATCTTTAAATGAAATAATGTCTTTGATATCGCATATCTTTTTTTTTCATATAATGATATTTGATGATATGAGCATCACATTCTCATGCTCTTTCTAAAGTTTAGATGACATAGAGGTAATCATATTGCCATCCCTATGTGCTTTTGAAAAAGCTTCCAACACCCATCTAGAATTTTCATTAATCGAATGAGGTAGTGTAATGCCCAAAAACTTTGGTTTCATGTATAGTACTTCCTAAGGCATGAATAGTATTTTTTGAGTAATTAAGTCATACTAAGGTGATTGAGGGGAGTACTAGTCATAGAATTAAAATGGGTAAAATTATGATGAAAATGAAGTTAATAGCACTAACCATTAAACCAATAACATTTTTCATATCGAGAACTAGTGAATAATGACTTGAGTTTGCATTGAGTTGTAAAATAGTTAGGATGTGCTCAGACTTATCTAAAAATAGCATTACCTGTAGGCCAAAATTTCCAAATAGTCTAATAGAGGTGAAATTAGAATTTTTTAGATTGATTAGTAATTTATTTGAATTTCTTGAAGACGCGAGTGAATGGCTAATTGAGTTCCCTTGGGCTTTTAGGCTTGAGATTTTAGGAATCCCTAAATTGAGAATTTTTATAATTTATGGCACTAAGGGAAATAATTTTTTAGGCCTTGAACATTAAAATCATATTTTTGAATCATAAAACATAAATATAATTAATTTGGACCATTTGATTACCAAATGGCATAATCGTGGCTGTCCATGCTCCTAATATAAAAGGCGGCATTTATATGAGTGCCACATATTTGAACAACATTGTTCCTCCTCCCTTTCTCTCCTTTGGTCGACACGATTCCCTAATACTCTTCTCTTGTTTGTCTTGATTTCGGCCATAAATCTAAGGTATTTCCATGAGGTAATCCCCTTAATTTTGCCTTAATAGTCTCCTGAGCATGATTCTACTGAAAAAAGCCAAGGGATTGCTTAATTTAAGAGATTTAAATGCTTGATGAATAATGACAAATTTTTGAGTAAGTGGTTTTTCTTAGGGTGTCATATTTTTATTAGGTAGTATTTGAGGTGTAAATGAAGGATATGTGATTAGATTTTAGTTTGGATATATGTAGAATTTTCTATGAATTTTTTAAAGTGGAACCCTATTATGTTTGTAGAAAAAGAGAGAGAATTATTGGAGAAAGGCAAGTACAACGCTTAAGAGGTGTAGTTAGAGTGCATTAAAGTATATTGTAAGTGAATTTAATGAGAAAAACATTATATGTTATCTAATTATGCATTTAACATGTGTGTGTAAATGTATAGAATGGTGGAATTATGTGTGTATGTAAGTGTTAATGCATGGTAAATGTGTGCATGATATAAGGCAACAAATATGAACATGGATGCATGAGAAAAAGATTGAATAAGGTGTATATGTTTGAACATAACATGGCCGAATGGTATGGCTATTGTGTGTAAATGGGTGCATGTGTGGTTAAATGCATGTGATGTGTAAATGAGTCAATTATCTAGTTATGAGCATGATTAGTATGAAAAACTAAGGTGAATTAAGGTGTACGTGCATTTTAGTATAATGGCTAGATAATGTACATTTTGGTTACATGATATGTGTACGTGAATTAAAGTAAGGTTAATGCTTAGATAAGCCTTAATATATGTGGTGACTATAAATGGGATAGGAAACTATAAATAACTTAAGTGCATGTGTAAATTGATAACATAGTCGTATGGTGAGGTATGGAAATAATGTTGTGAACACCTGATCTAACCTTGTAAAAAGGGGTATGGAATTAATGTAATGTGGGACATGTTGTTATAATGCAAATGTATGATGACTATCACGAAAATGTATGTGTATAGTTTTATGTGGCATAAAACAAATAGTGACATATGAAATGAAAATGAGAGAATATCTAAGTTAAGTATACAATGAGAGATAATTGGAACTAGCCCATATTAGCTAAACCACTTACCAGATAGGTTAATGGGTTAGCTAGGGAGTTAGTAGCTATTAATGGCTTTAGTTTATAAAGATTATTACCTATCGTATTGTAAGGTGAGAACAACTATCGACATTCTGGTTATGAACCCTGTATACACTTAGATAGTGTGAGGTCCACTAGGGTTAATCCCTACTATCTTGATATCTAACATTGGGAGGTCTATAAGGACTGATCCTTACTATTTGATGCACTAGGATATTGGGAGATCTATACAAACTAATGCTTACTATCCCAATGTTAGAAAGTCTATGAAGATTATCCCTACCATTATAGTATTGGGTGGTTCCTATAAACTGATCCTTACTATTGGATAGAGTATGATAAGTGCCACTATCGAGGTCTATAATATGGGCCATTGTATAATTGTGGATCCTATTATCAAATGTTAAAAGCATTGTCTTTTGAGTATGGGCCTTAAGAATAAAATAGACAGAATGATATAATGGTTTATTTTGAGTTTGTGTTAGGATGTGAATGGTAATAAAAAAATGAATGAGTGAATTAGGTTAGCTTAATTATAATTGACAACATGATAAGTTGACCATATTGTTGCATGAGCAAATTAAGTACATAACTAGTAAAATGAAATAATGATAAGACAATCATATATGGATGGAATGCTTTGCATAGTGTATGATGCATGTTTCATTAAATTCACCACTAAGTGTATGCTAAGCGTGTTGATTTTCTTGATGTGTAAGTTAAAGGTAGTAGAATTATAGTTTAGCCTCATTAAGTATTGAAGTAGTTAGCCTACTCACAAGGTATATTTTTTATACTTTTGTGTCTAGTATTGTATAGGGGCACTCATCTATAAAGTTGGGTTAAGGCTTAATTGTGTACATAAATTTTATTTGGATTGTAAATATTATAAATAGGTTTTATAAGACCTTCGAATGTATGACCTATATATTACATGCCTGGATCTGATGATATGATAACTGAGATGACTATACATTCTAGTGTTGATATAAGTATTCCAAAGTATTAGAAGGATCTATGGTGATGAAATGTCAGTGGGAACCTCTATAGAAGTGTTTTTTATAGGTTAAAATTTTTGGTTTTTCACTCAACAACTATTATGCTACCGAATTTTTGCTTACTCATAACCCATAATTGATTAATTAATATAAACCCATATGCATAATAACAAGAGTCAATATACATAATCAATGAAGGGTTTTAAAAAGAAAATGAGATGGCAACATGATATCTCTTATTCGAGTCTGATGGTGGGTCAAGTAAAGGGTGTCATAGGTAGAATATATATGTCTAACACATATCTATCTTCTCACTTCTGAGAACTATTCTCAGACTTGGAAGTCATTTAAGTCAATATTACCATTAAGAATTGTTTACAAATTTAGATTAAAAGCATTGATAATGCAGTAAAACAATAGACATGTAAAGATTAAAAATTGTTACAGTATGACTATGTACTTGAATGCATTTTATATTTTCTTTTATAAAATACATATGTGCTACAGCTATTTATTATGAACTAATAGCCCTCATGTTGATCCGAGAAAACTCGATGGTTTTCCTAGTGAGATAGTATCCATCTCTCATTAAATTCGAACCTTAGGTTTGCCTAACAAGTCTAACCAATAATAGAAATGGTAGGAATCTCATACACATTACATTATATGCAACTACTGATCATTGGGCCACTAACTCTTGCTATATATGTATCTTATACACATTTGACTAATTTACCTCCAAAACTATTAATCTTGGATTTGCTTAAATAGCTAATGAGTTATCTAGGATGGACCTATTAGTGTAGCTATAACATATTCAATATAGCGTGGGCTTAGATTTGCCTAACAACTCAACACTAAAAAGAACACTAATTAAAGTTATACTAACAAAAGGCTTACAAGGCATAGTATTTAGTTTGAGGGATTTTTTCCATTTTAATCTCATTAGGGTTGTATACTTTGGTATGCTTATACAAAGGGATTTTACATGCTTTAACAAGCACATGCATATTTAATCATATTAAATCATGCACATGCTATTTAATCATATTAAATATATGATCTAATAATGGATTTTTACTACATTGACTTTCTTGAGCCAAAAAAAAAACAAGTTAGGCTAGACCTTAGGTAGTTAGGCATGAATTACAACCCTAAAAGAAATAAAAGAACACTTCTATCTATTTCTTCTTAGTCCTTCTTGGTAGGCCTTCTTCTCTACTTTTCTCCTTGTATTTCTTGATACTAATTTGATCCTATGTATTCTCATTACATTTCATATAAATCAAAAGACCTCATGTTACATGTGAGGGGAATTAGATGGGAAGATAAATAAAATAGGTAAATAAGAGAAAAGGCAAGAACACACTAACCTAATTTAACAAAAAAAAATTCATGCAATACAAATCAATCCCATTAGTCTTTGCCTATAACTAATCATCATGCCAAACATGCACCCCTTAACATGTATTTCTAATGCACATAATTAAATTGCAATTTTTGAATCCCACTTGGTTAAACTTAGTTTATTTTACAATTCTTCCAAAATTAACATGCCATGTATGCTTAACTTAGTGAAATTTTAAATATGGCAATTAATCTTATTAATTCAATTGATAAAATTCATTCCATATTTAAACATCATTTTCAATTTAGAAACCATTTTTGAAAAGGAAAAATTTTTAATCCAATTGAAAATTATTTTTGGGATTCTCGAGGTTACATATGCTTGAAAATGTTGATTTTCTTCCAACTATTGGTCCAACAAATAATTAATTTGTAAAATTAATAATTTAATCCAATTATTTAATTTAATTTGCATGAATAGTGGAAAATTTAAGCAAAATGTTGAAAATATTTAATTTGAAATTTTTTCGAATTGCACTATGCCAAAAATCTAATTTTTGCCATTTATCGATAAAGCAATTTGCATTATTTTGTAAAATAATTGTTCTAAATGATTTTGGACCAATTCTAGCAAGTATAAACATTTAAAATTACATAAAAAATTAATCCAAATTAATTTACGTGAACAAAATTAATCCAAATTAATTAATCTAATCATTTAACTAAAAATTAATTAATTAATCACTACCAATAGCAAATACAATATATGTTTAAACGACTGTTACAAAACTATGAATCTAATTCATATGAAATCAGTTTTAGGCATTCGAAATATTCAAATTAACTTCATAATTATCAAATAATTGTGAGCAAATAGGTGTAGCAGCCTCTACCCAATCTGTACACTAGACTCGAGTAGGGAGCGCCACTACATACTGATATCCGAATTTGCTACCCATAAAACTTGGTCCAATTTTAAACTTTTCTTAAATAAATAATTTCTTTCATTTTTGGTAGTAAAAACATTGAAAATCATTTGGCATACTTTACGAGGCAAGTAATGGTATCATCGTGTAAAAAATCTAGCAACAAAACGGTTGTATCGGGACACTTTCCTGAATAGTAAACCTATTAAAAACACTTCTATAAAAGTATACAACACATCTCCACATCAAATGGGTCCTCCTAACCCTCCAATCTTCATAAAAAAATATAGAGCCTTAAGCTCAACTCAAACAATATTCTCACATGCAATATCACAATTTATCGCATAATTCATGTGAGGAAAATAAAGCTTTTACAATATTACAGCTTTAGTTACAAAAACAACCAAAGTTTATAGATTAGGCCCAATCTATCCAGAATCACAAGAGCACACTACCAATATTATATTTAAATCATTACACTATTACAAAATGATTAAAATACCCACATAGGGGCTATCTTTAAAAGTCTCCTATAGTGTAGAAGCTTTAGCTCTAATTTGCTACTCTATTACCCATGCATTGCAAATAGGCAATGCGCTAAGCTTTCGCTTAGTGGTGTAATCACTTTAACTAGGTATAGCAATTTAAGTGTACAATTATGTAATATGGGTCGAGTGAGATATTTCAAACCGTATATATGCACACATTATGAGAACAACATAATTATGAAAATCGAGCACTTAATTGCCTTTAATAACTCGAAAACTATATTATATCCATAATCACAGCTGAATTGTTATTAGCATAAATAAACGCAACCATTATGCATAAGGTAATCATAAATTATTCATAAATATACACATGCTTCATATTACTTGGCAACAAGCATAAAAACATGCATTATGATCCATTACCATACATATACATCATTTTTGCATATTCAGGTTCCAGTATCATATATGCATCAACCCATCACTATTATAAGAATAAAACTCCACTTTGTACCATGTATATCATATAAATGGGTTTAACCCAACATTATACCAAAAACATAAATATCACATGTAATGCATCATTTAGAATGCACGTAACATTATTTTATGCTTAATTAAGCAAAAACCACATTTATTCTTTTTATTATAATTATTTGTTTAATTTATACCAATACTAAAGAGACAACTCTCCATGGCTAGATAGCAGAGAATGGGCTGCCCAAAGGTGCTTATATAGTGTACTCGAAGGCACTAGTATCCTTATATATAAAATACATCAACTCAAAGGCTCGAACATAAGTAGGGCTAAATAGTGGCCCGAAAGCCTAATACCCATCGACATAAATATGCATATGACCCGTAGGCCTACTACCCGAAGGTAAACATTGTAGCTACCAACCCTAGTTTACTAGTCAACCTATCCATACTAGGTTGTCTAACTGTATAGGCATCATTAAACTGGTCAATTATCTCAATTTTAACCATTTTAATGCATAACATAATTATTGTCATCTTACACATACAAGCATCCGAATAGCTATTTTGCATCTTAGCGAGGTCTAAACAATCATGTAAGTAAAATGTGTTAACTAAAATGTAACATTGCCAAAATAGGCTTACACAAGCTTAAAACACCAAGTAGCCATATAGCCTAGGTGTAAAAACTATAAAAACTCATTCGACAATCATAAACATGCATTTTACCCTTACTTTCCTCATTATCATGGATTTAAAGTGTCTAATGCATCAATGTTATACACAATAATCACATATCATATTATTTGCCATTTTTCACATGATATTAGTATTTTAGCGATAAATATGCGTTACATGGCTATATTCATGGTAATGACCCCTAAAATGTTCAAGATGGCATTCAGCTAGCATAAAGCATGCACACATAGTATACACATCATAAGTGCACATCTGAAAAGGCATTTAACCATAAAACATCATTTTGAAGTCATTTATGTACATATGTCACAATTATGCACATAATGCCCACAAATATGAGATTTAGACTTTTAATGCATAAAGCTACAAAATCACCTATTTAACTCACTTTTAATAACATGTATGGATGCTTAAATCACATCCCGTGATGCTAATCCATCATATATGGTCATACATGTATTAACAAGGCTTAACGACTTATTATGGCCATAAGACTACATATAGGTGCGTATAAACATCTATTGACAATTCGGCCACCTATTACCACTATTACCATCTCATTCATGCCACATAAATGCACATAATATCATCCTTTAATGATACACACACATATGCACATTAATTACAATTTATATCAATTAATGCATAAAACTCATATAATACATTCATCAATTAATATCACCAGAAGAATGCATCATTCATGCATAATCTATACCAAACCACCACATTACATGCACTAATCATTCATTCATCTCATACATACTCAATTATACATTTAATTCTCATTACATCATTAAATGTCCATTTATGTAAAAGTGTACATAATAAGGTTCATATATATTTCACCTAAATTAATTTGATTATATGTACCAAAATGGATCGTACGAGATGCTCGAAGCTAGCTTAAGCCTTCTCCTTACCTCGAGAGGCTTGGGTCAATGCCTCACCTACGAATACAAAAGGGTACAAAAATAAAAAATTAATATAAAATAATATACAAGTTGAAAAAATATTTCGAGCCTAGATATGAGCTCTACAACACCATAGAAACCCATGAAAAATAAAATTAGCAAAAAAGAAAAACTCAAGTGTTAGGAAGTTACTATTCACCTTAAAAACTTCTCAATTTTTCTCCTTAAATTCTTTGCCATTCCCGATGATTGTTGTCACACCCTCCGCCTGATCTATACACCAGACTAGAATGGAGGATACATGCATGCAAAATGATATCCAGTTCTATCGTCCAAAATCACTTAAAATTTTAAACTTTTATATAACAAAACATTTCTTGACTTAGAAATGCACTAAAACATTGAAAAACCTTTGTAGCACATAAATCAAGGTAAATATTATGGTCATCATGTCAAAAATATGGTAGCATAATGGTTGTATTGGGACACTTTCTAAAATCTTTACCTATTTAAAAACACTTTTATGCAATCACAACATACATCTCCAACTCACATGGGTCCTCTTGACCCTCTAAAAACACATTAATAACA
>CANXYI010727379.1:0-15838 GCA_948208565.1 Hura crepitans
TGAAAACATTACACTATCCATACATTATACCATACTTATATATAAGATTACTTACATCTCATGCCATATACATATGACACATATATCACACACCATATGTTCCACCATTACACATCATGTACCATGACATACAGACATGCCATGCCATGCCTACCTTGACATACCATTCGGCCACTTTGAGATCATACACATACACATGGTTTCCTCACCAATTTCACATACATATCATCCATACATAGATGCTATGAACACAATTAGACTCAATTTCAAGCTAATTCTTATAGGTTACTAGTCATCACCATGAAATCCACTAAGAATATTCGTCGGGTATAAGCATCAATGGCAAATTTCATTATGATTTCCAACCAAAATGGCTAAAATCTTTTTTCTAACATACCTAAAAATTTTAAATTTACATCCTAATCATTATACAACCAAGCCAAGAATCCATATCCATCAAAATTAGCAAGGAAAATAAGCTAACTTTGTAAGCTCTTTGAAACATACTCCATAATTCACTAAGTGTCCACTTAATCAACACTACCAAAGAGGAAAGTCACTCCTAACTCAACATTCTAGCCACCTCAAAATAGTATTCAACATTCCAGGCACCCTAGCATATGAAGAGATGACATTAAGTTTAGTTACTTGTGATGGAGTCCCTTAAATCTTTAAAAACTGCACACTAGCCAACATCTATGGTAGCTTTTATCCTCCTCTGTGGGCCTCACAATGCCATCCAAATGCCATAACCACCTCACACACATCATCACCCATGATCCAACATCAATAAATAGCCAAAAATCCCAAGAAAAAAAGGAGAAATAGCCATGGACTCACCTTTGGGTTAAGATTCTAGACTGTTTGATCCAATCTGCTTGTATGATTTTTATCTCCCAAATGAAAAAACCTTTCTATCTAATTCTTATTCCTTGAGATGCCTAACACATAGGGGAAAATTTAGCAACTTGAATCTCTCTATTTGGTAGCCGAAGGAGAAAGTTATGGCTAGTTTCCTCTCCCTATAGCGTCAGCAACAATAGCTAGAAAGGAAGGAACTTCTTTCTTCAATCGAAGTGGATTTCCACATGTCATGTGTTATTTGCCACTTGGAAAACTCCTTTAGCCACTTGGCATGGTGTGGGTCCCATTTTAACATTCCAAGGTTGTCCTAAAACTTCCTGAACCATCTCAATTTTGCGGCAAACTTTGAAAATTCACTGTAATTTACTCAGACCTAAAAAAATTACACTATTTATTTTAAAATTCATATTTTAATCCTCTCTACTTGCTCATAAATTTTGTGGCCAAATTTCTTTGATAGGGCAATTTTTAGGTTGCCTCCATTTGCATGCCAACCTAAAAAATTATGAAAATTTGCAAATGACATCCGATTCTAAAAACTCTTTCACCATTGGACTCATTGTAATTTTTGAGCTTTAGGGTCTGCTATTTTTAGGTCCGTCTAGACGCATCCCGAGTTAATCCTGACCCAAAAAAATTTTATTGCATCGAGGGGTAGCTTTTAGTTCGAAATAAATTGTTGGTTCTACTAAATTTTTAAGTTTTACTCTTTTCATCAAATTATGGCCCGTTGAAGTTTCATGACTAATGTCACTACCTCGATCTATTTGCAAGTGACCTGACACCCCAAGTGCACTTCTCAAACCCTATGGCACTATTCATATAGCCTTAAAACATGGGTTTTACAATTGCACTCATCTCAAAGCTTATGTAGGGGTCCTCATTTTAGACCTCAACGGTTGCACCCATCATCAAATGTCATATATCAATATATAAAGTGGCCTTTGTGGACCTTAATGTGGCTGCACGTATATGACATCATAAAAATATCAATATCATAACATAGTCATCCTTGTGGACTGACATCTCATGACATTAAAGTGTTATAACAATTGATATCCCCTAGTTGATTAGTCAACCTATTTAGTTAGTGTCTAACTAATATGGGCCTCTATTTTAGTCACTCTTTATAGCTTTTATCCCATATCATCATTTATTTTTATGTTCCAAATAAGTAAAAATAATAGGTTTTAATTTCAGTTATTCTTGCTTGTCATATTTATCTCATTACTCTCTCTATTCTTTCTCATAACCTATCTTTTCTTATCACATTTCTCATAATTAATCAAATCCCTTGTTCATTTCATTTCAAGTGCATTTGGCTTATACCATTTTTCTTCTCACATTAATCATTTGGTTATCTAAGTCAAGATTTAGGTCTCATATTTTTATTGATGGTGTAAATTAAATCTTATCATTTAACATTATGTCTCATCCAAAAATACATGTGTCATCCCTTAACTCTAAGTCCTAAGAACACCACTCTAACCCATTTGGCCATTTCGGTCTAAGCTACTAAAATTCTGTATTCTTTTAATATAAATGTTTAAGATTTGTGACACCAATTAATTAAAGCAACCTTACATATTATCCCATTAATTATCAATTATATTCATTTAGTTTCTTTAAGTGTATATTTTAAGCATTACTTATCCATCACCATACATCGTGTTTCCTTCCCATTCTCTACATGATTTAGCTTTAAATATTGTATACACATCATTCCTAACCAATTCTTATGCAGCTACTTGTCATGCCATACAAACACGTATTTCCATACTCATATACATTCCCAATTTATGCAAATTCATAAGGTAAAATGTACAAATCATCAAATTCACTTACTCAAGCCTCGAAAAGACTCTTAATTCCTTCCTCAAGCTTGGCTTTCTCTCTTTTTCTACCATATTTCCTTCTTTGTCTACAAACATACACATATTTCATGAATAAAAATTCACCAAAATTTTTACGAATAACTAAACTTAATTCTAAGCTCACAAATACACTAAATAACTAAAATTCTATCTTAAAAAAATATTAGAAAATAGAAATCTCTTTTACTCACCTTAGTCACTATTCACCTCACTTGAAAAGCTCTCTTTCTAAGCCCTCTTAAGGCTAATTTTCACTAAGATAGAAATAAGTGGAAAGTGGAGATTATTTTGGTGTATTTAGATGTAAGTATTATAGTGTTTTAATGGTTAAAAGGAAGAAAAGAAAGCTAAGGTTATGGAAAAGAGATGGCATCAAGTTTAGGGGGAAAAGGAAGAAGAAGATGGCTAATTCAAAACACTTAAGGTCTATCCTTAAGTAAGGAATAGAGGGTTAGATGGGTGCCAAGTGGCGAATAGAGGGTTAGGATTTATTCTTAGCAAATTTCTCTTTAAAAATTCATATATCATGCCAAAATTCTCAAAAATTTTGGTAATGGCTCTAAAAATCATCAAAATTTGTATTTTAATTATCATCCAAAAATCAAAATTTTTTTCTAAGAAAAATTATTTTTTTCTGGTAATAATGTCATAAATTAATTCCATTTACTTACTTCCCGATCTCAAAAAATTTTGAAACCAATTCCATTTTCTTAGATATAATTTTTGACTATCAGGTCATGTTATTTTTAGAATTTTTTGAGCACTTTTAAAGTAATTTACCATTTAGCTTCAATTGAGTCACTATTCACGGGACACCGATAAGCAAACTTCACTATCCATTTTTACCCAATAAATGACTTTGATTTGGTCCCAAATTTCACCCCTAATTATGTTTTAATTAATTCTACTATTCTATGGTCTCAACTCATCCCAAGTTCCCGAAAAGCACTATTCACTATTTAGGTATCCTTATTCCTAATATTGAAAAATTACGGGTGTTATAATTCTTTTCCTTTTAAAAGAATTTCATCATCAAAATTACCTGCATTGAATAAGTGAGGATATTGAGCTCTCATATGCTCTTCAATCTCCCATGTAGCCTTCTTAGTTTTATGGTACCTCCATAACACCTTTACTAGTGGGATAGTTTTATTCCTTAACTCTTTAACCTCATGAACAATTATCTGTATTAGCTCTTCTTCATAGGTAAGGTCAAGTTGTATTGTGATTTCCTCTATTGGTAGCAGGTGAGAGGGGTCTGATCTATATCACTTTAGCATATACACATGAAATACATCATGGATCTGTTATAACTCTAGAGGCAAGGCTAACCGATAGGCTATTAGCCGTACACATTCTGCAATCTCATATAGACCAATGAACCTAGGGTTCAGCTTACCCTTACCAAATCAAAGCACCTTTTTCCATGGTGACACCTTAAGGAATACCTTTTCTCTAACCTCATACTCAATGTCCCTTCACTTTAAATCTGTGTAAGATTTCTATCTATTTATGGCTGCTTTTAAGTTGTCGCTAATGCTTCTCAATTACTCTTCAGCATCTCTAATAAGGTTTAGTCCCATTAGCTTACTTTCACTCAGCTTGTTCCAGCACAAGGGAGTTCTACACTTTCTCCCATATAGGGCCTTACATGATGACATGCCTAAATAGGCTTGGTGGCTATTGTTATATGTGAACTCTGCCAAAGATATGTATCAACCCTAGGTCTAAATGAATTCAATTGCACAACTGTGTAACATATGCTCAAGTATCTAAATAACTTATTCTATTTGCCCATTTGTCTATGGATGAAATGCTATACTAAAAGTTAATTGAGTACCTAAAGCTTTATGTAGCTTCTGCTAGAATCTCGAAGTAAACCTCGGGTCTATGTTTGAAATGATGGAGATTTGCACTCTATGAAGTCTCACAATCTCATTAATGTATAGCTAGGGTAGTTTCTCTAGGGATAATCCATCTTCATAGGAATAAAGTAGGTTATCTTGGTCAATCTATCAATTATTACCCACATAACATCATATTTATTTTTGGTCATAAGCAAACCCATCAAAAAAGTCCATCATCACCTTTTTCCATTTCCATTCTAGAATTGTTATAGGGTGGAGTGATCTAGAAGGACTTGATGTTCTTTTTTTACTTGCTAGCATGTTAGACACTTAGTCATATGTTCATTCACATCTTTCTTTATTCCTAGCCACTAGTAGTAGTGTTTCAAATCTAAGTACATCTTTGTGCTTCCTAGATGTATAACATAAGAGGCCTCATGATCCTCTCATAGGATCTACTTCTTAATTGTTCCTACATCTAGCATTCATAGTTGATCATGATAATACAGACACCCATCTATCTTAATCTCAAATTCTAGAGCCTTCCTCTCTTTGACTTGACTTATAATTTGCATAAGTCATTCATCATGCATTTGTGCTTCTTTCACTTGCTAAATCAGGCTAGGTTTCACCTATAATTCAGCTAAGAGGTACTTTAAACATTTATGATCTATATAAATGTAACATTTTTCACCATACAGATAGTACCTCCATATTTTTAATGCAAATACAATAGCAGCTAGCTCCAAGTCATGAGTAGGATAATTCCTCTCATTTGGCTTCGATTGTCTTGAAGCATAAGCTATAACTTTTCCATCCTACATTAACACATAACCCAAACCATTTAGTGAAGCATCACTATACACTGTGTAATCCTTACCCTATTTGGGTTGAAACAGGATAGGAGCTTTTGTTAGTGTCTTCTTCAATTTCTCAAAACTTGCTTGACACTTATCATCCCACTCAAATCTCACATTTTTTCTGATCAATCTGGTCAAAAGGGTAGCAATGATAGAAAACATTTCCATAAATATCTTGTAGTACCAAGCTAATCCCAGAAAACTTCTTATTTCTATCATATTCCTAGGTGGTTCCTATTCTAGCACTGCCTTCACTTTACTAGGGTCAACTCTGATCCCTTGTGCTAAAATTATGTGCCCTAAAAAAGCAACTTCACTCAGCCAAAACTCCCATTTATTGAGCTTGGCATATAGTTATTTCTCTCTTAGAGTTTGTAACACAACACTAAGAGGTTTATATTTTTCCCTATTTCTAGAATACACCAAAACATTATTTATGTACACCACCATAAACTAGTCCAAATAAGGTTGAAAAACCCTATTCATCAGATCCATAAAAGCTACTAGTGCATTAGTGAGCCTAAATGGCATAACCAAGAATTCATAATGCCCATACCGGGTCCTAAAAGCAGTTTTTGGAATATCAGCCTCTTTAATTCTCAACTGGTGATACTCGGATCTCAAATCAATCTTTGAGAATACTCCTGCACCTCTCAATTAAACAAAAAGATAATCCATTATGGGTAATAGATATTTATTTTTCATAGTCATCCTATTAGTTGCCTGTAATCAATACACAGTCGAAACAACCCATCTTTTTTCTTTACAAACAACACAGGTGCTCCTTAAAGAGATACAATAGATCTGATAAAACCTTTGTCTAATAGGTCTTACTATTGTACCTTCAGTTCTTTTAATTCAGCAGGTGCCATTTGTTAAGGAGCAATAGATATTAGAGCTGTACTAGGATATACCTCAATTTCAAAGTCAAGTTCTCTATGTGGTGGTAAACTTCGCAACTCATTAGCAAACACATCAGGGAATTTAGAAATAATAGGGATATGTTCAAGACTAGAACTAGGAGTATTCATGTCAATGGCATAAGCTAGATATGCTTCACACACTTTTTAAAGAAGCTTCTATGCTATAATAGCGGAGATAAGATTATTCAAAAGACTTCTCTCACCATCCATTATCACTGACTAGCCCTCTATAGTCTTAAGGGTCAATTTCTTATGTTTACAATCAACTATGGCCTGATGCTCAATCAGCCAATCCATTCCTAGTATCACATCAAACTCATGGAATGGTAGATCAATCATATTAGCAGGAAATTGATATCCCTAAATCACTAGATGGTATTGTCTATATACCTTATTCATAGTGACACTTTATCCTATAAGATTACTAACTTTGATATCTATATCAACATGTTTAGGCTCTAACCCCCTATTCTATGCTTGTGTAGTACATACATATGAATGGTAGAACTAGGGTTTATCAAAGCCAAAATTGGAACATTAAATAAATAGAAAGTACTAGTTATGACACCTAGTGCTGCAGCTTCTTCTCTAGCTCTCACAACATATTGTCTAGTTGGAGCACAAGCCTCAGATCTTGTACCCTAGCTAGCACAAAGTTGCTCTCTTTTGTTGTGCCTTCGACCCCTATTTTGAGATGCAACATTAGATGCCTATGTTTGAGCACCCTCAGACTATCTTTGAAGACACTCTCTTCCATAATGATCTCTAGCACCATAGTGGAAACACTCTCCTCTTCTGCTAGTCTACACTACCCCTAATGACTCTTCTAATAGGAAGTACAAGTCAGGGGTTAATTTTTAATACCCCTTTTACTAAGAGCACTATTAGCTCGAGGAGGCAATCAAGGTCTACACATAAAAGCTTGTCCCAATCTCTAGGATTATGCTTATCTCTACACTTAATACCCTAATTGATACTGGTACTTAGGCTAAGACTATGTCTATGACTGACCCTTTCTTCTTTTCTTACTATCCCTTAACATTAGACTAGACTGTCCCACAGTGAACTGCTTTTTCCTCTGGAAGAAATCCCTCTTTTCTAGCATCATTTCTTCCATATCATATTTAACTACCACTAGTACTACAAAATCTTTCCCTCTAGGGTTTGCTATATGTATCCTCAATTGTACATTCAGCCCCGTTAAGAATCTCTTGCATTTCTCTTCTTCATTAGGAATGAACTCTTCAACATACTTTAGCAACTTGGTAAAATCTTTCTCATACTTTGACACTGTCCTCCTTCCCTACTTCAAGTCAAGAAATTCCTATGTCCTTTTGTCCTTATATGAATCAAGTATATATTTCTTCTTGAACTCCTTAAAGAAAAAGTCCTAGGTTAAGTTTGTAGGTGCTTTTCTTCTCTTGATAGTGTTCCACCAATTGTAGGCTTCTTTCTAAAGAAGATAAGTGGCACATTGATAATTTTTTGCTTCTATTCAATTCAATTACTCTAAAATTTTGAATGTTCTGTCTATCCAGTACTAAACTCTAGTAGCATCATCTTCCTTACTCCTTAAGAAATCAATAGCTCTTATCTTTTTTAGCCTCTCTAAGGGTGTTTTCTATTGAAGAGCTAGTGGTAAAGGTGATACTGGAGCTGGAGGAGGTAGAGATGGAGGTAGAGATGGATTAGTAGTAGTAGTATGTCTAAGTAAGTTTACTATCTACCGTAACAAGCAGAAGATGCTTCTACTTGACTAGGCACTTGTGACTGTGGCCACTGTACAACATCATTAGGTTTAGGTACTGATGTATTTCCTACCCCCTGTATAGTTGTAAGTGCAAAACTAGCCACTTGCTTTGCCTTTCCTTCGAGTACCTGATCAACCATATGCTTACCACAAAAGGAATAACCTATCAACCTTGCACAACATAATGTTAAGAGGAATTGAAACTTAGATAGTTGCACTCATGTACTTTACCTAGGAACATTAAACTTATGCTCTAATGACACCAAATGTGACACCACCTACTGGATTCCTAAAGAAACTCAGTAAGTGATGCACTTTCCACTAGGTCACCAATCTTGAAATTTCTCTCCAGTTCATGCATTTAACTTTTACCAAATTCCTATTATTTGATTCAACTTAATGCATTCTATCTTTTATACCACAAATAGCCATTCATAGACTTCGTAGATTTTTACTTAAATTCATTAGCATAACGGCTATCTGAGTGACTATCCAAAAATTTAAACCTATAAAAAAACTTTAATAAACTCATTTCCATATCCCCTGGAGCATTCTAGTCCCCTAGAGATCAACCTAACATTATCAGTCTATTAGATCATCAACATAGGCCTCAAGCAACAATCAACATACTCATAGTCCTAGAGCCTCAGGCTCATATATCATAGCATCACATGAATAAAACCATACATTCATAGAAGATGATAGCTAACTTATTACATATCACAGCTTACACTTATTTACATATATACATTACATGTCTTTTATCTACATGAAACCCATTTTCCCACTTAAGTACATTGAGTTCAAAAGCTATACAATATAAACATTTAAATTTTTCAGCAACTATCCTCTGAACTCTAGCTGCATGCTTTGTGAGGTTATATCATTGTTCTGGTTACCTACGCACCAAAACAGGTATGCTGAGTATATAATATACTCAGTGGTGAACTCAAGCATTTAAGTCATATTATATAGTTTATTCATACATATACAAGTTAATATTATTTAATCCAAGTTATTAAGCCAATAATTAAGTTATTTGTGTCTAATGTCTAAAATACCCTTGCACATGTATATGATAATTAATCATCTATTTAATCATTTAAAGTCAAGTAAAATCATAAATTTAAGCCATTATTAGTGATAACATTTAGACAATTAAATTACTAGGTCAATAATTGTTATACATGTAAAATTACCAAAATACCTCGAATGATATATGCTAGTTATTCATTTAGTTAATTATGCCAAAATCTAGAAAAATCAATAATATCTACCATTATCAGTGTTTTATTTTATTTATTTGAATAAATTAATAGGCCCGACTAGGTAGATAACACTTCTATACACTGGACCTAGAGGGAACTAAAAATTTGTGTAGTGATCCATATTTTAGACCTGAACTACTGCACCAGTCTAATAAATATCATAAGGATCAGTCTGTAGACCTCTGAAATCACATATTCAAATTAATTGATTAATCTTGTCTGCCCAATAAATTGGTCTATCTAACAGACTAGTGCATTGGCCCTCCAGGATGTATGCCGTTTCATCGGCATAATCATATAAATAGCACCAACTATGCAAAATTATATAATGGTCTATCCAACATACTAGTATTATAGCCCCAATATAGACCTTGATTACTGTACTGGCCCTGCTTAAAAATTAGACAGTGTAGCAACTACTAAAACCTTAAGTTAACCGATCAACCCATTCAGTAGGTGTCTAACTAATAGGCCATATTCTCAATTTACATTTATTTCTTTATTGATTAACTTCTTATAATATTATGGAATGAAAAATAGATAGATACAAATTTTATAGCACAGTTCAATTTTAGCCTAGTCTGGTATAGCCATAATTAAGTAGTATTAGGCCAATTCTCAATTATATTTTTATATCCTGTGTTGACCAATATTCAAGTCATATTATTCTTAGTTTCATTACACACTTAATCATTATTTATCATCCATTTACTATTTATGTCAATTATTGCTTCAGGTAATGGTTAATTTAGACAGTTATAAGTCATTTACAAGGTTTGTAGTTGTTCTTTCTAGGTCTATTTCCTAGCCTTTTTTAGTGCAGTTTTTCACCAATACATGCATTACTTTCCATAGGCCTAAAGCCAACATCAATTAGGCCACTTAAAAGGCCAAATAATAGGCATTTATGCTGTTACATTTAATCACATACTCATAGCCCTTTACGCATATTTTAGGTTCATTTCAATTCATTCACCCATTAGTTAAGCTAATTACATGCCAAACCATCATTATATACATAGTATAGGCCTAATTAGATAGCATTCAATCTTGACCACATACATACATACATACATGTATCACTACTTAAACAATATTCAAACTATCTCAAGATACCACGTATATACATATATGCTTCTAAAGCCTTAATCATTATTTTATTTAACTGATCAAGTATTGAATAAACACCTAATACATGCTAATGCTCTTGAATACTTACACTTTTTATTCTTATCCTACCATTTCCAAGCCATGCACACATGATTCATCACATTTAAATGCTAAAACTCATCACCAAGCCATCAAGCATCACACACACACTACAATTTATCCACTACCTCTCAGCCATTGTCTAATACGAGTCAAACATACACAAATTCATGCATTAGCCATGGAATCCATTCATTTGCAATCACAACCCTCAATTCCCATTCAAATGCTACTTTAAGCATTATATAAACTCCCTTAAACCCTTAATTAACTCTTCACCAGCAAGTGTCCTAACATTCTATAGGGCAACCTCTCATTTCAACTACCGACTTAGCATCCACTTAACCATATTTTTAAAAAACTTCACTAAGGTGTCATAATACAAGAAACTTAGCACCAAATTTACCAATCCTAAAATGGATTTTCAGCCCTAAACTACATGGCATGAGGTAAATGCCTAAGTTCACATATCTCAAATTACAAGAGAAGGAAACAGCTGCCAATTTAAAGCTTTCAAGCACCTTAATTCTAGCCCCCACAAAAGATTTCTCCTTCTTTCTTCAAGCCACTTCCTTCCTTCCTTGAATTGCCTTAAAGACTATCCAAATACATGCCCTTAGACCTTAGGTTTCCCAAACAACCATTTACAGCCAAAGATAACCAAGAAAAATGAAGTAAGAGCCATGAAAACTATCTTATTTCACATGCTGGACTAATTCTGACCTAGAGGCCTTTGGAGATTTTTAACTAAATCTTTAGAAGTCCTTTTGCTATAATTCTTTATCCCTCATGTCTTTAACATACAAAAGTGATTTTTAGTGAGATTAGTTTGCTAAAACAAGCTAAAGAAATTGATGAAAATAGGGAAATCATCTAAGTGTGGCACTGGTTCTAACAGAAAAAGAGAAGAGAAGAAAATGAAAGAAGTTAGTGGATTTTGCCACATGGCATGGGGTATTAACATGTGTCATGGTCTTTAGGATAGTTGACTTCACATGGGTGGGTCCTACAACCTCCCGAACCATCTTGAAATGACTTGATTTTGATAGAAACTTTAAAATTTTTTTAAAAATCATTAGGACCACAAAAAATTATGCCATTTATTTTAAAATTCCTCATTTAACCCCTCTATGTGCTCGTAAATTTTTACAACCAAATTTATCGATAGGATAGTTTACAAACTACCTCGATTTACATATCCACCTTAAAATTCAATAATTCTTTCATTATTGAACTTAGTGGAATTTTTTACCTTCAAGGTATGATATTTTCGGGTCCATCCGGGTACATCCCAAGTCATTCCCGATTGACTCAATTTAACCCTATAGATCATTAGCTTTTAGTCCAAAATGAATTATTAGTTTTACTAAATTTTTAAATTTTGCCATTTTCATTAGTTTAAAGCCCCTCAAAGTTTCATAACTACTGTTGCTACCTTGATTCTTGTGCAAGTGACCTGGACCCTAGGCATAATTCTCGGACCTAGTGGCACTATTCATAGAGCCTTGATGCATAGGCATTACAAGAGCTATTTCTCCCTTAGTGTGTATAAGACTGACCTTAAATGTTGCTCATGCTCCTCTCTAGTTTTTGAATAAACCAAAATGTTATCAATAAACACTACCACAAATTGATCTAAGTATGGCTTGAAGATCTAGTTCATTAGATCCATAAATGGTGCTAAGGCATTAGTAAGCCTAAACAACATCACTAAAAATTCATAATTGCCATACCTTATTTGAAAAAGATGTCTTAAGAATGTCAGACTCCTTGATTCTCAATTAATGGGAGCTTAATCTCAAGTCAATCTTAGAGAATACACTAGCTCCTCACAATTTGTCAAAAAGATCATCAATTATAGGCAAGGGATATTTGTTTTTAATAATCACCCATTGAATTGTCTAGAGTTAATACATAGTTTGAGTGAGCCATCTTTCTTTCTCACAAATAGTACTAATGATTCCTAAGGAGAAACACTTAGCCTAATGAATCCCTTGTCAAGTAACTCTAGTAGCTACACCTTTAACTCCTTCAGTTATATTGAGGCCATGTGATATGAAGCTATGGATATTGGTGCAATGCCTTGGAACACCTCAATCTCAAAGTTAATCTCCCATCATAATGATAGTCCTGGCAATTCATTAGGGAATTACATTGGGGAATTTTGACACCATAGGTATCTAATCAATGCTTAACTCAATCTTCTAAGTATCAATTACATGAGTTAAATATGTCTTACATCCTTTCTTTAGCAATTGCCTTTTTGTAGCAACCAAAATAATATTAGCAGAAATATCTCTCTCACTATATATAGTCACCTCTCTCTAATTTAAAGTTTTGAGAGAAAGCTATTTCTATTTATAACCTACCATAGCTTTATGCATGGATAGACAATCCATCATTAAGATGATATCAAACTCTGCAGAAAGCACATGTCCTTGAGCAACTAGAGGACAATCTCTATATATTCTATTAACTATTACTTATTGCCTAATCAGGTTACTAACCAAAATATCTATATCTATTGGTTCTAATTTTAACCCTCTATCCCCTGCTCGTGTAGTGTAGATGTAAAAGTGTGTAGATCTTGAGTCAATCAAAGCTAAAATAAGTAGCTCACGCAAAGAAAAAGTACCTGCTATGACATCTAGAGAATTAACTTCTTCTTTAGCTTAAATTACATACTTTCTCACTAGGGCTTGAGCCTTAGATTTGGGCATCTAACTAGGGCTAACTCTCTCACTCCTGGCCTCTCTTTAACTTTTTGTAAGAGTGGGTAATGATGCCTATATTTAGGTGCTACCCTTTTATTTTCTAGGCCAATCTCTTTAGAAATGGTCTTTGAACCCACATACAAAGCATGTACCAAGGCGAGTCTTCAAACAAGTTCCTTCATGCCTCCCTCTATAGGTGCCATATATTAGTGGGCCACTCTTAGTTGTAAAGACATAGGTACTAGTAGCTTACTATTGTCTGGGCCTAAACTGGGAGCCCTTTCTTGATCTCTATGTTTATTCCTACCTCTAAGGTGGCTGAGATGTCTCTCCTCCCTTCTACCTTTTTCTTGCCTCTAGAGCTAAACTAGCTTACCTTTGGGCAAGAGACCTCCTTTTCTAATAAGTCTATCTCCTCTCCTTCAAAAACTCCTTCAAGTTATAGGTAGTTGCAACTAGAGAAGTAAACTTCTAGTTCTTTGATATAGCTATTAGAGTCCAAATCTCAGTGTTGAGGCCTTTCTCAAACCTCTTGCATCACTCCTCTCCAATAGGAACAAACTCTTTAGCATACCTACTCAATCTAGCAAAGTCCTTCTCATACTCGAACATTATCCTCTTCCCTTGCTTTAGGTTTAAGAACTCCTATTTCATCTTCTCAATGTATGTCTTAGAAATGTATCTCATCTTAAATTCTTTCAGGAAGAAGTCCTATGTTCTCTCCTTAGTAACTTTATGTTCTGCAGTAATCTCTCACCAATAAAAAGCCTTATCTTACTCTAGTGAAGTAGGATATATCAAGCTCTCCTCTAGTGAGCACTGCAACTGTTGTAGAATTTAGATGGTCCTTTCTAACCAATACTCTACTCTGGATGAATCATATGCTTAAGTTCTTAACAAGTCTTTAGCCCCCATCTTTTTAACTCATTCTAAATAGGTTTTTTGTATGGCCTAGGCTTGTGCAGGTGGTGGGGGTGCTAGTGGTTGTGGTGTTGCTACAGAAGTGGCTTATCTGAGTAGTTTTACCATCTGCTACAGAAGAGGTGGCTATGCTTATGCCCGTGCTTGAATGGGAGCTAGATAGGTATCATCACTAGGCACTAGAGACTCTGATCTAGTAGGCTCTTAGATAGTGGGTGGAGTATGGCTATCGATAGCTTCTTACTAAGAGGTGGCATGTGCTTGCTCAACTTGTCTCACTACAAGGAAAACAATTATCAATCTTAAGTAGCAAAGCAATTCAAAACTAGAATCAGCCCTAATGTACTCATATAAGACTTTAGGCCTAAGAATGCCCAAATCCATTTTGATACCACCTAATGTAACACCTCCTACCCGATCCATTTCTGAACAAGACAAGAGATGCCACTTCCCAATAGCTCACCCATCTCATTCTTACTCTCACCAGCAACTCATTTAACTTGAAAAGAAATGTCATCTTCTTATGGTTTTATAATCTAAATCTAACATAGCTTACTCTTATTATACTCTATTTACAACCCATATGAGGTCCTAAGAGGACTAGTTCATTTAAATTATCCAAATCTCTCATAAACTCTATAACGCCCTGACTATACAGTGTCGTTGAGACCAAGAAAGTGCGCTCGGAGTGCTGGGCTAGTAGCACGAGTCTCAAGGAAAGGCATCTTGCCTAATAAACTTTAAAGGGCTTAAAAAGGGTGAAAATGACCTCAATTAAAAATTTAACAAAATCAATAAATTATTTCAGGTTGTAAGCTACTGGGTTATGGGTTCATATTGAGTCGAGCTGAGAATGACTCAGGATGTGCCCAAATGGACCTAAAAATAGCACACCCTAAAGGTTAAAAATTCCAAGGAGTCCATTGGAAAAAAATTTTAATATTCAGAGATCGTTTACTATTTATTCAAAATTTTTAGATTTCGTGAGTGAATAGTGACCCAAATTGATTATGGAATTTTGACCCAAAAATTTACTAGCCCCTTAAATGGATTAAATGAGAAAATTTGGAGGTCTAGAATAATTAAAAAGAATTTTTAAAGTCTAATGCAAAATTGAAAAGAAACGAAGTATGTAAACCGAGAATAAGTGAATGAGGTCCAAAGGCCACTTACTTAAGGCAAGAATCTAGTGCACCCAAGCCTATTATGCACACATGAGCCTATCTTATCCCTTTTTCTTCTTTTCTCCGGATGCCATTCTCCATTTTTAGTCCATTTCATTTTTCTTCTTTCCCCTTCCATAAGTCCACTATTTCTCCACCAAAATAAGCAATAAACCACTCTAAAATTAACTCCACACCATAGATAGTCATATAGAAGTGAAATTTCATTAAAAGAAGGTTTGTGGAGAGAGAATTTGCAACTTGGTGAATAGTGTCACTATGAATAGTAAGTTGTCAAAAATTCATTTTTATTTTTGTTATAGAAACTAGAGGTTATTCTAAGACTCTAAGTGCAATTAGAATGAAGTTTGGAGTTAAAATAGATTTTTAGGGAATTTTTTGAAAGCTAAAAATTTGTATGTAGGGAAGAGATGAAGAGAAAAGG
>CANXYI010727388.1:0-10579 GCA_948208565.1 Hura crepitans
AAAAATAAAATAACAAACAAAAATTAAATGAAAATAAGCAATCTCATAAATGCAAAAAAAAATATGGCACAAATAATTTCTCACATCTAACTATTAGATGGATAAAATGGAAAAAGAAAAAAAAGGAAAACAGAAGAAAAATGGGTCGGTCAATACACTGGTATATTTTTCTGCAGACAGATGTTGAATCGGATTAAAAACGGTGCTTGAATCTTTGAAAAAAATCCAAAAAATTGGAGTTGGAAGAGTATTTTTGCTTTCTTTGTGTATCTTATCTCTCTAAAAAATTTTCTCTTTCCTCAAAATGACCTACCTTAGCTCTAAATGACCCATTTGGTTTTTATACACATTTCTCGAGGCACAAAATAAGCGTTACAAGTTGAAAATGGCTATTTTCAGCTCAAAATGGCCGTTTTCATGAGCAAGATGGTTGTTTTGGCTGTTCTAGGCCCAAAAGGCCTTTTTGGGCCCAGAGCAGGTGTTTCACAGGCAGGAACAGCCCGTTTTGGGCCAAAATGATCAAAATGGCTTTTTTCTCTTGGAAAACAGCTGTTTTCAATTTTTTAAATCCTTACCATAAGGGGCTTTGCACGCTGCACCCCCCTTGGGCGTTAGTGTTAGGTATCGAGCTTAGACCTATCGGACTAATCCCTCAACCGACCATAAATGCCCCCTTTTTTTTGCATTTCAAGGTGCACCGCAAGATTTTTCAGGTCGAGCGAGGAATAAAAGGAAAATTTTTAAAGAAAACTTTGAGATCTTTGAATTATACATTCAAACCCTATTTGTTAGGATATTTGTCATTTTCATCATTATTAGGCAAATAAAACATAGGAGCTCGAGAGACCCAGTGTCTACAACTGAGTATATTATATACTCAGCGTACCTATATTTGGTTCACTTGTAACAAGAACAGAGATACAGCCTTGAAAAGCATGCAGCTAGAGTGTAGAGGATAGTTGCTAGAAGGTTTAAATGTATATATTGTATAGCTTTTGCACTCAATGTACTTAGGTGGGAAAAATTGGTTTCACGTAGAGAAAAGGCATGTAATGTATATATGTATATAAGTGTATAATGTGTTGGTAGTAAGTAAATTATTAGACTGTTAGAAAATATATTCCTTTATTTAATGTTTTGGTATGTGAGCCTAAGGCTCTAAATTATGATTGCTTGATTATGGCCTGAGGCTTGTGTTAATGAATTGATGGATAAATGATGTTACGGATATATCTGAGGGACCAGAAGGGTCCAAGAGATGTGGAATACATTTACAGAAGTGTTATTATAGGTTTAAGAATTTGGATATTCACCCGGACAGCTATTATGCTGTCGGATTTAAGTAAAAATCTGAGAAGTCTATAAATGTCTATTTGTGGTATAAATAGACTTGTGTGGCCTTAAGTTAAGCTTATAAAAAGATAGGACCAATTTTGGAGTTAAGCTGAATCAAATAACAGGAATTTGGTAAAAGTTAAATAAATGTATCGGAAGGATAATTTTAGGAGGGATAACCTAGTGGGAAGTGCATCGCTTATTGGGTTTCTTTGGGAATCCAATAGGAGGTGTCACATTAGGTGGTATCAGAGCATAGGTTTAATGTTCTTGGGTAGAGTACATGAGTGCAACTGTTTAAATTTTAATTCCTCTAAACTATTATGTTGTATGAGGCTGATAGGTTATTCCTTTTGTAATAAGAATATGGTTGATCAGGTACCCATAGGAGGGGACAAAGAAGTGGCTAGTTTTACACCTATAACTATACAGGGGGTAGGCAATACATCAGTACCTAAACCAAGTGATGCTGAACAATAGCCATAACCACCAATGCCTAGTCAATAGCAAGCAAAAGCATCTCCTGCTCTGTTACAATAAATAGTGAACTTACTCAAACATACCACTGCTGCTGCTATTCCACCTCTACCTCCTCTAGCTCTAGTACCACCTCCACCACTAGCTCCTTTATAAAAAACATGTTTAGAGAGTTGAAAAAGATAAAAGCTATTGATTTCTTAAAGAGGAAGGAAGATGATACTATTAGAGCTGAGACCTGGCTAGATAGAACATTTAGAATTTTGGAGTAGCTAAAATGTACAAAAGAAGAAAATTATTAGTATGCCACTTATCTTCTTCCGGAAGAAGCCTACAATTGGTGGAATATTGTCAAAAGAAGAAAAACACCAGCAAACCTAACATAGGAGTTTTTCCTTAAGGAGTTCAGAAGGAAATACATACCTGACTCATATAAAGACAAAAGGAGATAGGAATTTCTTTAACTGAACTAAGGAAGAAGGAATGTGTCAGAGTATGTGAAAGATTTTACTAGGCTACTAAAGAGTTCATTCTTAATGAAGAAGAGAAATGCAAGAGATTCTTAATGGGGTTGAATGTAAAATTGAGAATGCAAATAGACAACCCCAGTGAGAAAGATTTTATAGTATTGGTGGCAACTGCATATGACATGGAAGAAATGAAACAAGAGAAGATTGATTTCTTCCAGAAGAAGAGGCAATTCACTATGGGGCAGTCTAATGTAGTTTAAGGGTCAATAAGAAAAGAAAAGAGGGGCAGTCACAGATACAATCTCAGTTTAGGCCACAGTATCAGTCAAGGTATCAGGGGTAGAGATAGGCATAATCCTAGACATTTGGACAAGCTTCTATGGGTAGACCTCGATTACCTCCTTAAGCTGATAGTGCTCCTAGTATAAGAGGTAATAGAAATTGACCTCCGACTTGTAATACCTATCAGAAGAGACACTAGGGGCAATTTAGACTGGCAAGGAGAGAAAAGTGTTTCCATTGTGGTGCTAGAGATCATTACTGAAGAGAGTGTCCTTAGAGATAGTCAGAGGGTGCTTAGACATAAACATTTAATGTTACACCATAGAATATGGGTCAGAGGTAGAATAGAGGAGAGCAACCTAGTGCTAGCCAAGGTATAAAGGTTTATTAATGCCAAAACTGGAACCTCAAGTAAATAAAAAGTACCAATTACGACATCTAATGCTACAACCTTATCTCTAGCTCTCACAGTATACTGTTTGGGTATAGGCATTATGAATTCTTAGTGATGCCTTTTAGGCTTACTAATGTACCAAAACTTTTATTGATCTAATGAATAGGGTTTTTATAACCTTATCTGGACAAGTTTGTGGTGGTATTCATAGATGATATTCTAGTGTATTTTAGAAATAAGGAAAAATATGAACAACATCTTAAGGTTATGTTACAGGCTCTAAGAGAGAAAAAGGTCTATGCCAAGCTTAGTAAATGTAAGTTTTGGTTGAATGAAGTTCCATTACTAGGGCATATAGTTTCAGTAAAAGGGATTAGAGTTGACCTTGGCAAAGTGAAGATAGTGTTAGAATGGGAACCACTAAGGAATGTGACAGAGATAAAAAGTTTTCTAGGATTAGTAATGTATTGCAGGATATTTATGAATGGATTTTCTATCATTGCCACTCTTCTGAGTAGATTGTTTAGAAAGAATGTGAAATTTGAGTGGGATGATAAATGTCAAAAAAGTTTTGAGAAATTGAAAAAGATGTTTACAGAAACCTCTATCTTGATTCAACTTAAATAAGGTAAGGATTTCACAATGTATAATGATGTTTCACTAAATGGTTTAGGTTATGTGTTGATGTAAGATGGAAAAGTAGTAGCTTATGCTTCAAGACAATTGAAGCCACATGAGAGGAATTATCCTACTCATGACTTAGAGCTAGTTGTTATTGTTTTTGGTTTGAAAACATGGAGGCACTATCTGTATGGTGAAAAATGTTATATTTATATAGGTCATAAAAGTTTAAAGTACCTCCTCACTCAAAAAGAGTTAAATTTGAGATAGAGAAAGTGGTTGGAATTGATAAAAGAATATGACTCTTTAATTTATTACCACCCGGGCAAAATGAATGTGGTGGCAGATGCCTTGAGTAGAAAATTCATAGTAACTCTAAAAGCCATGAATGCTAGACTATAGTATACTTTAGAGAGTGCCATTTTGGCTGAGTCAAAAGTGAAATTTTATTTTCAATAGTAGATTAAAGAGACCCAAATAAAGGATGAGTAGTTGGCTCAGATGGTTAGTAAAGTTAAAGAGGGGAAGGCGACAAAGTTTGAATTGATATAAGATGGATATCTATATTACTAGAATTGGTTTTGTGTACATAGTACAAATGACCTGAGGTTATAGATACTAAAGGAAGCATATAAAGCTCCTTATTCTATACATCTTAGGAGCATAAAGATGTATTTAGGATTGAAGTCTCATTATTGGTGGCCTGGTATGAAAAGAGATGTGGCAGAATATGTTGCAAGGTGTTTGACATGTCAACAGGTGAAAGCTAAACACCAGGTTCCTTCTAGATTGTTGCATCCTATAATAATACTAGAATAGAAATGGGAGAAGGTGACCATGGATATTGTGATAGGTTTACTTATGACCATAGGTAAATGGGTGATTATTGATAGATTAACAAAGACAACTCACTTTATCTTGGTCAAAATGGATTATTCTCTAGAAAAGCAAGCTAAGTTGTATATGGATGAAATAGTTAGACTTTATGGTGTTTCGATGACTATTATTTTTAATAGAGATCTTTATTTTACTTCTAGATTTTGGAAAAAGCTATAAGAAGCATTAGGCACCAGATTGGCCTATAGTAAAACTTTTCATCCTCAAACTGATGGATAGTCAGAAAAGGTGATACAAGTACTCAAGGATATACTATGAGGGTGTGCAATTGAGTTTAACGGCAGCTAGGATCAATGCCTATGTTTAATAGAATTTGCCTATAATAACATTTATTAGTCCAGCTTGGGAATGGCATAATATAAAGCTTTATATGACAGATGATGCAAAACTCTTTTATGTTAGAGTGCAGTTAGGGAGAATAAAATTTTGGTATTGATCTAAAAGTTGTAGTTGACAGATAGAAATCATATGCTAACTTGAAACAAATGGATATTAAATATGCAGTTGGTGAATAAGTGTTTTTGAAAGTATCTTCATGGAAGAAAATGTTAAGGTTTGGAAAAAAAGGGAAGCTGAGACCTAGAATTATCGAACCCTATAAGCTTATAAAAAGGGTTAGACCATTGGCTTACAAGCTAGCATTGCCACTTGAGCTATAATAGGTACATGATGTTTTCCATGTTTTAATGCTTAAGAGGTAGAGATTAAACCCTTTACATGTGATTCTAATGACAGACATTGAAGTACAACTTGATTTAAGCTATGAAGAGGAGCCTGTATAGATTTTAGCTCGTGAAGTGAAACAACTAAGGAATAAATCTACACCATTAGTCAAGGTGCTATAAAGGCATCATAATATTGAAGAGGTGACTTGAGAGCTAAAGGAACAGATGAAAGCTTAGTATCTACAACAATTTACTTTAGGTAATTTTGATGATGAAATTTTCTGAAGAGGGGAAAAACTGTAACACTAGTGCGTCGAGGCTCCGTGAATAGTGCCACTGGGTTTGGGAAGTGTGCCAAATGTACTGGGTCACTTGCATAAGAATTAAGGTGATAGCACTAGTCATGAAACTTCAAGGGGCTTTAAACTAAGGAAAAAGGCAAAATTTAAAAATTTAATAGAACTAATAATTCATTTTGGGCTATAAGTTATTAATTTATGGGGTTAAATTCAATCGAGTCAGGAATAACCTAGGATATGCCTGGACAGACCAAAAAATATCATACCTTGAAGCTCAAAAATTCTACTAAGTTTATGGGTGAAAGAATTTTTGAATTCTGAGGTCATTTGCAAATTTTTGTAATTTTTAGGTTGGCACACAAATTGAGGCAGTCTGTAAACTGCTCTATCAATAAAATTTGGTCATGAAAATTCATGTTCATATAGAGGGGATTAAATAGGGAATTTTAAAATAAATGGCATAATTTTTTAAGGTCCTTATTATTTTTAAAAATTTCCTAAATTTTCTATCGAAATCAAGCCATTTCGGGATGCTTCATTAGGTCGAGCCAAGCCAACTGGCTTAAGGGCCATTACACATGTCAACAAAGGGTGACAAGTGGCAAAGTCCACTCACAAAGGAAGAATTTTTCTTTTCTTCCTCTTGCTAGAACCAATGCCACCTAAAAAGAAATTCCCTATTTTTATCATTTTTTAACTAATTTTAAAAAGCTAAACATATTAAAAATCATTTTTATATGTTAGGGGATTAAGGGATAAAGAATCATAAAAAAAAGATTTCTCATGATTTAATTAATAATCATTAAAGATTAGTAGGGGTGTAAGGTGAGGCTACTTGCTAGTTTGGCATGGGTATAGGTGTGTTTAATTATTTGATTTTGTGATAAAAAGTGATATTTATTGCTTGTGGTACATGTTTGTATGTTGTGTATGTGTAGCTAATTATTTATACATGTGAATCAATATTATACATTAGTGATCCAGCAAGATTAGCATGTATATTAGGCATACATTATGTGAAATGATGGGTTGGCATGTACTCAGCTTGATTAGTGTATCAATAAATGAGAATAAACCCTTGGTCGAGATATAATATATACATTGGGAGGCTTAAGTGGCATGAAAGTGAACTCAGGTGTGTGTGAATGTGTTGAGACTATGGATAAGAACTTAAATGTGTGATACATGTGAGGAAAATGCATGATCAAAGTCTATATGTCATTATACCTGAGGGCATTAGTGATGAAGATGTTAGGTAAATTTTGGTAACTTATTTGAAATAAGTAAGTGTTTTGGACTTCAATGCATTAAGACATGAAATTGTTTAATTTGCTTAGCCTAATTGGAGTACATATGTGGGTTTAGTAAAGTATGAATGAATGCAAAGAATGGATATGGATGAATGTAAACACACTTGAATTTAGACTTAAATAAAATGGCCTAAAAGATGGCTTAAATTGAACATGAAATGTAACCTTGAAATAGACCTAAAATGTGCCTAACAAGGCTATGACTATATGCTTAAATATAATGGCATAAATGCTTATGACTTGGCCTTGTGAATGGCCTAATGGAGGATTGGCTTTAGGCCTATAAACAATGTGAAATTATTTGTCAAAATTGCACTGAAAAAGGATGTGAATTGGCCTTTAAAATAATTAACACAAGTTAAAGAAATGGCCTATAACTATCTAGAATGGACCATTACCTAAATCAAAAATGTACTTAGATAGTAAATGGTAATTAAATGGCAATTAAATATGAAATCAGATTAGGAATAACATGCCTTGATTATTAGCAACTATAAGACTTAAAAATATTATTGAAAATTTACTCGGTACTATCTATTTATGGTTATACTAGACTAGGATAAAATTTAACTGTTAGATAAACTTTATATCTATCTATTTTTCACTTAAGAATATTATAAAAGTTTAATCAATAAAGAAATAAATATAAATTAAGGTCAATAGCTCATTAGTTTGACACCCACTAGATGGGTTAATTGGTTAACTTCAGGATTTAGCACCTACTACACTATCTGATTTTTAGGCAGGGCTAGTACAAAGGTCTAGGTCCATTTTAGGGCCACTGTACTAGTCTATAAGGAATACAATCATATGCTTTTACACACTTGATGCCATTTACTTGACTATGACGATGCAGTAGCGTAATTCCTAGAGGGCCACTACACTAGTTTGTTAAACAGACCAATCTACTAGGTAGACTAGATTGTGACATCACTAATCTTCAAAAAAGGTTTGTACAATGGCCAAAGTCTCAGAGGGCCACTATACTAGTCTATTAGGTAAACCACATCATGTTATCTGCACCTTCGGTGCTATGACTTGAACAGGCTGATGCAGTGGTTGGGGTTAAAAATATGGATCACTGCACTATTTTTAGTTCTCTCTAGGTCTAGTGTATTGAAGTGTCATCTATCTATTCTGGCCTATTAATTTAAGGAAATAAATAACATATAACATTGATAATGGTAGATATTATTGAATTTCCCAAATTTTGGTATAATTAACTGAATAAATAACCAGTGCATATGAACAAGGGTATTTTGGCAATTTTTCTTATATAACATTTATTGACATGATGATTCAATTACTTGACTGTTATTATTGGAAATTGCTTAAATCCATAATTTACATGATTTTTAAATAATTAAATGAATGGTAACTTGTTATGTACAATCGCAAAGGTGTTTTAGTCATTTGACATAGAAAATTTAATTATTAACTTAATAACTTAGAGTAGACAATGCTAACTCTATATATGCATGAATAAATCATATGACATGTTTTAAATGCTTGAGTTCGCCACTGAGTATATTATATACTCAGTGTACTTGTTTTGGTGCGCTGGTAACTAGAATAGAGATATAATCTCATAAAGCGTGTAGCTAAAGTTCAGAGTATAGTTGTTAGAAGGTTTAGATGTATATATTGTATAGCTTTTGCACTCAATGCACTTAGGTGGGAAAAATGGGTTTCATGTAGAGAAAAGGCATACAATATATATATATATGTATATAAGTGTAAAATGTGTTGGTAGTAAGTAAATTATTAGACTATTAGAATATATATTGGTTTATTTAATGTCATGATATATGAGCCTAAGGCTTTAAATTTTGATTGCTTAATTATGGTCTAAGGCCTATGTTGATGAATTGATTGACAAATGAGTTAAGGATATATCTGGGGGACTAGAGGGGTCTAGGAGATATGGAATATGTTTATAGAAGTGCTAATGTAGGTTTAAGAATTTGGATAGTCACCCGGATAGCCATTATGGTACTGAATTTAAGTAAAAATCTAAGAAGTCTATAAATAGTTATTTGCAGTATAAATAGACTTATATGACCTTAAGTTGAGCCTATAGAAAGATAGGACCAATTTTAGTATTATGTTGAATCAAATAATAGGAATTTGGTAGAAGTTAAATGAATATACAAGAAAGACAATTTTGAGAGGTGTGACTTAATGGGAAGTGCACTACTTATTAGGTTTCTTTAGAAATCTAGTAGGAGGTGTCACACTAAGGTAAGAAAAAGAGTTTTTCTTCTAATTTCTAATATTTTTACTAAGATGAGATTTAGGTTATTTGAAGTATTTTTTAGCTTAGTTCCATGTAAAATTTATGGTGAATTTTTTATTGTGATATATGTGTATGTTTACAAACAAAAAAGGAGGAAAGGTGGAAAGGAAAGAAGGCTAAGCTTAAGGAAGGCAACATGACTATTTTGTAGGCTTTAATAAATGAATTTAATGATTCATGCATTTTACCTTTTGAATCTATGTGATTTAGTTATGTGTATATGTATGGAAATTGTAGATTTTTGTGTTATGGCATGGGATTACATGAGACTTGATTAGAGATGACATATATGCATTATTTAGAGCCTAAAAGGTGTGAAAGATGGAAAGAAAATTTATAAAGAGCATGGAATGGCCAAAACATGCATATGACAAAATTGAAAAAAATTTAAGTGAAAATAAACAATAAAATTTATGTGTTTATGTTAGTTGATTAGTGTAGCATGCCTTGAAAAATTATATGAAAAGAATATGGCCTTTACATGGAGTAAACTAAGGTAACTGAATGGGTTAAGGTAATAGTTTAAGAACTTAAAACTAATGAATGACATATATATAAATATAATGTAAAATAATGATGTTTAATTTACATAAACAATAAAAATATAAGACTTAAATCTTGTAACGCCCATAAATTGAGATTATGTGAAAAGTAGCTCCGAGCTCGAAAAGTGTGCTCAGGATGCTAGGACACTATCACAAGGCCTGAGAAGGGGCATACTAGTTATGAAACTTTGACGTGCTAAAAAATGTGTAAAATGAACTAATTTAAAAATTTAGCAGAATCAATAATTTATTTTAGGCCATAACCTAGTAGATTATAGCCTCTGATGGACTTGGGTTGGGAATGATCCAGGATGTGCCTGGACAAACTTGAAAATGTCATACCTTGAAGATAAAAAATTCCACTTGGTTCATTAGTTAAGGAATTTTAATTTTTTGAGGTCGTTTTCTAATTTTTTGAGGAATTAGTTAATTGACATGCCGATGTAATTTTGATGTGAAATTTTACACCCTTGTAAATAGGTCCAATCGAGGATTTTGTAACAAATGCAATGATTTTTAGAGGTTCAAATGAAGTTTTAAAATTACACAAAATTTTAGCTAAAATTGAAATTTTTTGAGGTGTGAGGGTGCCACATGTCATAACTCGAGGCACCCACTTATGCATATAAATATCTTAGCCAAGTGGACTTCCACTCAAGTGCCACCTCACCCCTCTACCCACCTGTCCCTCTCCCTCCTCCCTTTTCCTTGGCCAATGCAATTTCTAATAGAAGACCACCATTTTTTAGCTTTTCTTCCTTCAATTCTCCACCATTCGATCACTAAAAATCCTTAAATTTAGGTAGGAAATATTACCTAAGGAATTTGGACTCCATAGTTTCTCCTAAAGGTGGAGAAAAATTCACTAAAAGTCAAGTGCTAATGAATGGTGGGCTAAAATTCAACTATATGTAAGTGATTTCTTTCTTCCTTTTTATTTTAGTTCTAAGTAGTTCCCTTAATTCTAAGGATATACATGTTTTTATAA
>CANXYI010727416.1:0-19384 GCA_948208565.1 Hura crepitans
GGGCACTATCCACTTAACTTAAAAACATGAAAGTTCATCCATTTTTCTCCCTAAAATCACTTAATATGGTGTCTAACACCCTTGTAGACTTATTTGTTAGGATTAATTTGAGGATTCATGCTTGAAAATAGGAAATCAAAGGAAAATAAAATGGGAAACACTTCCTTGGGCCAGTTAAGAAAATGAGGGAGAGAGGGGTGAGAGGTGAGTTGTAACATCCCTTGCCTATTCTCGAAGAAAATAGGTAAAGTGTGCTACTTCGCGTGAGGTCACCCATCCTTGGATTCCCCTAGGGGCATTTCCTTTAACTTTTACTTGGGTTTCCCCTATCTAGTCTAGAAATTTGATTTAATAGTTCTTGTGATATGAGGTAAACCCACCAAGCATATGACACTCACATGCTTAATCTTACAGTCAAATATCATCCTAGGCTATTAGTGAAGAACTCTTTTCTTACTATTAGAGGTTACCATACAAGCCAACTAAGTATCATAACACTTAATTACCCACAATGACTTGCACGAGTGCCTTTAGCTACTAAACCAACATAAGCTAATTAGACAACATCATACCTGGATAGTCTTCGGCTGTACTATTGGTTATCCTCATCATACCATTCTAATCTACCACCTGCACATCGGACACCTGATACATTGAGTATGCACCCAGTGGTGAATTTAACCAAACATACCATGTATTACTATCTCATGCAAGCACACATAATCATGTACTAGTAACTTTTACTTACTAAGTTTAGTCTCTTTACTAAAGTTTCCAGTGAGACTATTCATTAATTAAGTTATATTACCTCAACTAGACACTTAACCTGGGGTTATAGATGCTATTTCACCTTTATGTATCATTTTAGTACTATTTATCTATGATCCATACCAACATTCCTTCATCCTAGTTACTCCATACCATACCTAAGTTACCTGACTTATATAACTTAACCATCTATTCTTACTATTCCCTAATTAATCTTCATCATTTAGCTGTATTCATCATGTATACATGCATAAGTTACTATCTACTTTATTTACATTCGATCATTCCTTCCATAACTTATTTCTTCGTGAGTGTTTCCCTATTCATTCACTGTTTCATTATTCTTTTTCTCCTTTTAGGAATCTCATTAAGATAACATAGGCTTACTCAATCTCTCTCTTTATAGCTTATCCTTTATTCTTACTATGTTTACTCATATGTTATCTCAATTAAGATAATTTAGATTCTAGATTTCTCATTAATATCATTAAATCCATTCAAGTTCTTTTATTAAACTTTTTATACCCATAAGGTTTAGAAAGAACTCTAAACCACTAGATAATGGGAATCACAATGTGTAGTGGCCCCCATTTTGGACTTCAGCAGTTGCACCAACCTAGTTTGAGAACTGGAGAAAAGACAAAGCTGTACAGTGGCCTACATTTTGAACCTTGGTGTCTGTACACACCTTTCGACTGATAGCAGGGATCAGTTCTGAAGAACCTCCTAATATCAAAAAGGGGATAGTAGGGATTAGCCCTATGGGACCTCCCAATATCCCATTACAATCAACATAAGCAAGAAGTTTAGTGGATAGTAGGGATCAGCCTTATGGGACCTCCCAATATCCATAAGCGGGTAATAGGGATTAGCCATAGGCCTTCCAATACCCAGAGCATGTAGGCTTAAAGCAACACTCAGTGGCTGAACCCACCACACACAGGCTAAATTCCATACAGACTTAACCTTTAGTAGCTACTAATCCCTAGTTGACTGGTCAACCTATCCAGTGTATAAGCAGGGATCAGTTCCACATTTTAGACCTCGATGTCTATACATACCCTTTAATTGATAGCAAGGATCAGTTCCAAAGAACCTCCCAATATCAAAAAAGGGATAGCAGGGATTAGCCCTGTGGGACATCCCAATATCCCAATACAATCAACACAAGCAAGAAATTTGAAGGATAGTAGGGATTAACACTGTGGGACCTCCCAATATCCATAAGTGGGTAGTAGGGATCAGCCACAGGCCTCCCAATACCCAGAGTGTATAGGCTCAAAGCAACACTCAGCAGTTGAACTTGCCACACATAGGCTAAAATCCATACAGACTCAGCCTCTAGTAGTTACTAATCCCTAGTTGACTGGTCAACCTATCCAGTGTATAAGCAACCATCAATCCCTAGATTCCCTTTTAATTATCTTTCACAGCCATTAAATTCATTATCTGGTTCACTCATAATAAAAGATTTTATTCTCAGTGATCCTCTTACTTCATTTACTAGTTAGATTCTAATTAATATCCTTTAGTTTTATTAAGTCATCATAATCTCAACTTTAGTTCCACTCCTACCACTAATTCCACATAATTGTCTTTTGACTTTTTTATACCGATTCTGGTTCTTTTTTATTACTGACATATATCCAATTCACCTTATTTCCATATATAACCAAAAGGTTCTAATCAATGGATTTTATACTATTTATTTCTTACATTCCATTACCATAATTGGGTTCCTAGATTTAGTAATTGGGTCTTAGTATTACTATATTAATAACAATATTTATTTTCTGTACTATCTGCTAATGTACTTAATACGATTTATGACATTCTTTATAAGGGTTACACCATATACCTGCCTTTTGAGTCTCTGCTAATTTCAACCTCTGTCTATATTCCACAATACACAAAATGTCCATGTATTAATTTCTTTAAACTCTATCCATACATTAATTATACTTTAGTAATTTCTTATCTAATCTTATAATTTTATTTCTTTAGCTTATTATTAATTGCGTAGTTCTCTAACCCATTTTGGTTCAATTTGACTCAACTAATCACTCCTCCAATTTACCAAATATTTATTCTAAATATTTCCAGGCTACTGAGATGTATTTTAGTTTATTTCATCAGGTCATATTTGTTAGTCAGCTATAGGTCATGATTATTTTACAGGTCCTATTTACATAACTGTCACTATTCATTTGTTAGCATTTTTCTCTCCAACCTTTTAATTCATTTCATTTTCCTTTCTCACCAATTCATTACATCCTAACATACTTCACCGCACCAACATTACATTGGTCTTAGTACACAGATCCCTTATTTCAACTCTAAAATCTTAAACAACATTTCCTAATTAAATCTATGTTATTTCCTATAACATTTATTACCACATTTGTGACATACAATGTTTTCACACACCTAGCTCACATACATCATCCATACAACTTGATTCCCTAATTTCTTTCACCTAATCATATCATTTCTTATTCATTCCATGTCTCATATGCCATACATCATTTCACTATCCTAACCTTACATGTTTTCATGCCATACATGCATACCTATGCCATGGCATACATGACATACACGTATTCATGCATGTAACACATACATACACATCTTTTCCACATCCAATTCACATCTATAACATCTTATCTCCTCAAATTACACCTCCTAACATACAATTCACATACACACACCCATATGAACACACATGCAAATTCCACTTCCATACCTATACCTAAAACTTCATTCCATATTTTTTCTAACATACAAGATATGTTTCAGTTAAATTCACTTACAGTGGGCACCCAGACATGTTGAAGCCACTCCAGAACCTTTGAATCCATCTTCCTCCACCTTTAATCACCATATCCAAAACTTCCATAATATGTTCCAACCTTTGAAAATTCCTACAAAATTATGCATAGCACCAAACTAAAATATCTTTTCATGGATAACATCTACATCTCAAATACTCCTTAAGAAAAATAAGAAACCATGAAAAGAATCACTTACACATTAAATTGGTACTATTCATTAAGTGCTCATAACTCACTTTCAGGACATCCTTTTTCACTTCTGTCACTTGGAATAGCTTTAGTGAATCATAAAGGTCAAGAACTATATAAGTTTTATGTGTTTTTGGCATGGGAGGAGAGAGAAAAAGAGCAAAAATGGTGGGGGAAACTATAATGGATAGCGTCGGCTTTTTAGGGTAAAATGGGAGAAGATGGCTTGCTTTTATCCCATGTCCTTGCACATATGTCTCTTGTAATACACTTGCAAGGTGTGTGACCACAATCATGCCACTTGTCAATCGGACGACCCAAATTAATTCTATTTTGTTTTGAACTTTGAAAATTCAAAATAATTTCCATAGACCTCTAAAAATCATAATTCCAGTCCCAAAAATCCTTAATTAAATTCATTAAGGGTTCCTCAAAATTTCAGCCCAAAACTTCTCCGGGAGCTAGGGTTGCTATTCACCCTATGCCATTTTAATATTTAAAAATTCATAAAATATTCTTTGGTTCTCCAAAAATATTTAACTCAGTTTTAAAATCCTTGCTTAGTGTCACTAAGGCCCATGTAAAATTTTAGGTCAAAATTCAACAGTGGACTTTTTGACACTGTTCACCTGTCAGAATAAAATATTCAAAAAAATATTAAACGACCTTAAAAAATTAAAATTCCTTCTCTATCATACCCATTGGAATTTTTGAGGTTTAGGGTATGATATTTTTGGGTCTATTTGGGCACTTCTCAAAGCTTTCCCGGCACAACCCCAACTGACGTCACTATTCTTCAGTTCTCAGCCCGAAATAATTTATTGGTTTTGCTAAAATTTTTATTTCATCCTTTTCCATCGCTTTTTGGTCGATCAAAATTCAGTTGACCAAAATCCCTGTCTATTATTAAGTTACCCTTTGGTGCCTTAAATATCATTGTGTCAGGCTCGAGGGTTACTATTCATCAAATGATGGCTTTTCGGGCATAACACGAGTTATGAACTTTGACCAAAAAGTCAAAGTTAAAAGGGATATTTATAATATTTGAAAATTTTATTTTTTTATACCTTTAAAAATTCATTTATCCTCTATTTTAAATTCTTTTTCTCTTATTCCACTTTTAAAAATTAAATAAATAAGGTCTCTAATTACTATAAAAATTAGGGCTTAAAAATTGAAAGAAGTCAAATTAAAATGTCAATTTTACACTTCCCAAATTTCAAATAAAATACTTCCCAACCCTAAAAAATTTTGATTCTAGTGCCATTAGACTCAATAGAATTTTTGAGTATTAAGTTATATAGTTTTCATAATTTTTTGAGCAACTTTAAAAATTATTTACGATTTAGCTTTGCTTTGATCACTATTCGTAAGACACTGTCGTAAAAACTTTCTTAGCCTTTTTATCTAATCAAATAAACTCTGATTGATTTCAAAATTTGTCCAAAATTATTTTTTGACTAATACTTTTATCCACTAACTTTAGTACACCTTGAGTCTCGAGAGCACTTTTTATCCCGACAAAGTACTGTTTATAAAATAAAAAAATTTTCTTGTTGTTACATGACTTCACCTCTTAAAATAAATGTCATCCTTGATATTACTTAGTTTAAATAATTATGGATATTGGTCACACATCTGACCTTCTGACTCCTAAGTCACTTCTTCAATTCCATGATGCTTCTAAGTAACTTTCACTAGTGGAACTATCTTGTTTCTTAACTCCTTGACCTCTCTGGTTAGAATTCTAATAGGTTCTTCCTCATAAGACAAATTTAGCCTAACTTTAACTTCTTCTATTGATAAGACATGAGTTTGATTAGATTTGTATCTTCTAACCATGGAGACATAGAAAATATAGTGAATTTGTCAAAATTCTGATGGTAATTCTATTCTATACCCACATATTTTGTCACCACATATGGCCCAATAAACCTTGGACTTAGCTTTCCCTTCTTGCCAAAATGTAAAACCTTCTTTTATGGTGAAACCTTTAGAAATACTTTTCTTTTACATTAAATTCAACATTTTTCTTCTTGAGATCAACATATGACTTCTGTAGAAGCTACTTTTAATTTGTCTCTGATTATTTTCACCTTCTCTTTAACATCCTTAATCAAATTTGGTCCCATGAGCTTAGTTTCACTAAGTTCACTCTAACATAAGGGTGTTCTACATTTTTTCCCATATAATGCCTTATAAGGAGCCATTTTTAGACTTGCTTGATGGCTATTATTGTAAGCAAACTCTGCTAATGACATAGATTTATCCTAGCTACCTTTAAACTCAATAGCATAACTCCTTAGCATGTCCTTCAACACCCAACATAGAGTCCTTAACATAAGCACAACATAATACATATAGTTTTACATCAAATCACTCAAGTATCATTAGATTACCTGAATAACTCTTTCTGACCGACTGTAAGTCTTTGGATGAAATTCGTGCTGAAACTTAATCGAGTACCTAAGGCATTTTGAAGTTTATTCTAAAACCTTGAAGTAAACCATGGGTCTTGATTAGATATAATAGAAGACAACACTCTATACAACCTGACAATCTCATCTTTGTTCAATTCAGGAAGCTTCTCTATTGAACAATCCATCATTAAAGGTATAAAATGAGCTATCTTGGTAAGATGATTTACCATAACCCATATTAAATAAAGCTTGTTCCTTGTCATAAGCAAACCAACTGTGAAGTCAATAGTGAATCTATCCCATTTCCATTCTAGAATTACTATATGATGCAGCAACTAATATAGAAACTGATGTTTTGCCTTTACCTGTTGACAAGTAAGGCATCTTGTCATATATTTTGACACATCTCTCTGCATACCAAGCCACTAATATGACAACTTTAAATCTTGATATATTTTTGTGCTACTAGGATACATAGCATAAGGGGTATTATGCACCTCATCCAAAATCTATTTCTTCAACTTTTCACTATTTAGAACATAAATTCTATCATGGTAATATAGACAACCATCACAATTCATTTCATACTTAGTGGGCTTCCCCTCTTGGATGGCACTTATCTCAGTCATCAACCTTTGATCATCCTTCTGACAATCTTTAACTTGTTTTAACAAACTAGGCTTGACTTGTATCTTTGCCAACAAGGTAATATCAAGCATGAACTAAAGCCTAAGATTCATAGCTCTCATGGTTGCCATGAATTTTTTGCTTGAAGAGATAGCCACTACGTTGGCCTTGCTATGGTGTTAGTTAATCATATAATCGTAATCTTTAATTAGCTCTATCAATCATCTCTGTCTTAAGTTTAAAACCTTTTGTGTTGGAATATACTTTAAACTCTAGTGATCCTTACATATGTAACACTTCTCACTATAAAGATAATGTCTCCATATCTTCAATGGAAACACTATTTCTACAAACTCTAGATCATGAGTAGGGTATTTCTTCTCATGTGGCTTCAACTGCCTAGAAGTATAGCCATCCACCTTGCCCTCTTGCTTTAGAATAAAACCCGACCTATTATGTGAAGCATCAATATAAATGATGAAATCCATTCCAAAAATCGATAAAACTAAAATTAGTGCTTCTATCAATATCAGCTTCAACTTGTCAAAACTCTCTTGACATTTATAAACCCAAACAAAGTTTAAATCTTTCCTTAATAGATGAGTCATAGGTGTTGCCATTAAAGAGAATCCCCTCGCAAACCATTTGTAATATCTTGCCAAACTAAGAAAACTCCATATCTCTATAGTGTTCCTAGGTGCCTTCCACTCTATAACTACTTTTATCTTATTGGGATCAACTCAAATCCCTTCTACTAAAGCAATGTGCCTATGAAAATACACCTTACCAAGCTAAAACTCATATTTGCTAAGCTTCGTATATAGCTTCTCATGTTTTAAAATCTATAGAACTGTCCTCAGATGTTGTTTATGATCCTTTTCACTCTCAGTGTAAACCAATATATCATTGATAAGGACAACCACAAATTGGTCCAAGAAAGACTAAAACACCTTATTCATTAGGTGAATAAAAGCACAGGGGTATTGGTAAGCTTAAATGGCATTACCAAAAACTCATAATGTCTATATCTTATTCTAAATGTTGTCTTTGCTATATTAGACCCCTTTACCCTTAATTAATAATAACCAGACCTCATATCAATCTTGAAGAACACTCCCATACCTTTAAGCCAATAAAAACGTCATCAATCTATGGCAACAAATACTTATTCTTAATGGTCTCTTTGTTCAGCTGGTAGTAATCTGTACACAACCAAATATTACTATAATTCTTCTTCATAAATGGCATTGGCACTCCCCAAGGCGAAACATTAGGCCTAATGAAACCCTTATCAAGTAGCTCTTAAAGCTAGATCTTCAACTCCTTTAACTCTGCTAGAGCCATTCTGTATAGAGCTATTAATAACAGAGTAGTGCTATGTAAAACCTCTATACTATATTCTAGTTTCTATTCTAGAGATAAACCAAGTAACTATTCTTAAAATACATCTATGAACTCTTACACCATAGGTATGTTATTTACAAGCAGTTCTCTACTACTGGTATCAAACATATAAGCTAAGAATACTTTATAACCCTTCTTTAATAGATGCCTAGCTATCACTGATGCGATCACATTAAACAGAAAGTCTATCCTCTCACCCGCTAATGTAATCTCAGCCCTATCTTCAACATTAAGAATCAACCTCTTCAATATGTTGTCTACTATTGCCTAATACTTGGAGAACCAATGTATGCCTAATATCATATCAAACTTATAAAATGGTAGCTCGATGAGATCAACAAAAAATTGGTGTCCTTGCACTAATAGTAGACACTGCTTATAAACCTTATATATTGAGACATGCTGACCTAAGGGATTGCTAACAAAAATCTTTAGGTCTATAAGTAATAACTCTAACCCCTGGACTTGTTCTCATGATGTGTAAATATATGCATGTGTAGACTGTAGATCAATAAAATCTAAAATAGGTAAGTCGAAAAGAAAGAATGTATCAACTATGACATCTAGCTCATTAACCTTCTCCCATGCCCTAATGGCATACTATTAGGTAAGAGCTTTGTGCTCAACTTTAGACTATGCTATATCCCTTTAAGCTCCCTCTACCTTATCTCCTCGATCTCCCTTCTAGCCTTAAATTGAAACCTATTTGGATCTATGTCTACCTTCAGCTCTCTTAGGATAATCTTTACGGTAATGATCTGATATGCCATACTCAAAGCATACTCCTAACTTTTTCCACTAATATTTCCCTTTGTGTCTTTTAAGGCATGTTGGAAATTGAGGAATCTGATTGCTCTTAGCTGTAGAATAAGGTGTACAAGCTACCTTGACTATTGTCCAATCTTACACTTATTTTGCATTCCTTAGGTTGTCTTCTATGATTGACCTAGCTTTTATAACTGTTGTAGTATACCAAACTGATTACCTTAAAACCTCTTGCTTAATGACTATACAGTATTGGATTCTCCGAACCCAAAAGATCTCTTATTCTGATAGTATTTCCACTTCTCCTTCTGTATCCCCTTTATAGAGTAACAAATTGCAACAAGCTGATTAAAGTCTCTAATCTTCAAAGGAACCACTTGAGACTTGATATTAACATGTAACCCTTTCTCAAAGTGCTTACATTTATTAGCCTCTATAGAAATAGTATCCTTAGCATAACGGCTAAGCATTAAGGAGTCCTTCTCATACTCCTCTATAGACTTTTGCTCCTACTTAAGTTCTATGAACTACTACATTTTATCATGCAAAAAATCATCAGCAATGTATTTCTTGTAAAACTCTTTTAGGAAAAGTCCCAAGTCAACTCATCTTATATCTTATACTTTGTCTTGTAATCCTACCATTTTGAGGTTTCTTCTTGGTAATGAAGTGGGACAAATTACTTTCTCTGTAGGTGTATAACACATCTATTTCATTATATTTTTAGTCTAGTCTAACCAATGTTCTAATGTTCTAGGATCCACTTCACCTATTTATCTAAAATCCTTAACTCCCATTCTCTTAACCCTCTATAGGTAGGTCTTTTAGAGAGCTAAGGGGACATCCTACTACTGAGGTGCTGGAGATAAAGTAGTTGCTGTAGCCTATTGCAAAAGCTATAGCATTTCTTGTGAAAATGCTAATGGAACCTATGCAGTTATTTGATACCTATCTCATAGCATTCCCAGACATAGAGGCCACCTTATTAGGTTCCTAACCCATGGACATAGAAGCCTATCCTTCCTCTTTTTCTCATGGTGCACTCATATAAACTATAGATATAAGAATAATTGGTAAGCCTTAGTGTCATTAAATTATTTTATGTATAGACTTGACTTTTACAACAATCTTATATTGCCTAGGAATGCCTAAAACATAGCTCTAATTTCATAAGATGTGACACCATTACTCGATCCAGTCACCAAACATTACTAATAAGTGTGCACATAACATGCTATCTGATCTCAAGTCATAACTCATTATTTAAAACAACTTATCTTACATGATTAAGACATCAAAAAATGAGTTTTCAAATACTATTCAGAAATTGAGTTACATATTCAAAATTTTAGACCTTCATGCCAAAATTTTTGTAGCATAATAGCTGTATTGGGAACTATCCAAATTTTTGAATAATAATCGATAATAAAGAAAATACTTTTAAAACATTTCATAATCATTTCCTCAACTATGTGATGCTTTTAATAATTACAAATCCATCATCAACATCTTCACAATCTCAACCTCAGAAAGAGACAACAAACAAGCATAAAAAAGTTTAAGAAGTTTAAAATATGGTTACAAAACCATATATAGGTTACACTTACAAAACACTATGGTTTAAGCCTAAGACTAATTACAAAAAAAATAAGAGTGCATATTTTATGTCTATACATTCCATAATTTAATTACATATCGTAAATGTACCAAAAAGAATAGTCTTCTCTTGCTTGTCTTGTTGTCTCTAGGCTTGGGCTCTATCATCTTTCTTGCCTACATATCACAAATGAAAGGAAATGCTGAGCAAATAACTTATATATATATATATATATATATATATATATGTGTGTGTGTGTGTGTGTGTGTGTGTGTGTGTGTGTGTGTGTGTGTGTGTGTATACATATGTGTGTGTGTGTGTGTGTGTGTGTGTGTGTGTGTGTGTGTGTATACACACACACACACATATATATATATATATCGTGCTTAATTATACAAGACTTAATTAATCATATTTATGATAAACGTAATATCATTTATCTCCTCTTTATGCATTATCGAACATAAAAAAGTAAACATACATAGTGAGCACATTGATATGTATTACACTACATGTCATTTGTACATGTTATCAACAATCTTAAATAATGCAAAATACATACTCAACCTTATTCATCACTCGCTTGGTAGAAACTATGCAATGTAGATAAAAGATTATTTTAAATTCTTTTTGTGTCTATTCATTTATCTTTATAACACTATACTATAGATATTAGGATCATTGTGTGCAGTGGCACATATTTTGGACCTGAATAGCTGTTGCATAAGCATTGGTGTACATTGATCTTATTAAACCTAAATGGCAACTATACCTATGTGGAAATGTATAGTGGCCCTATGGAACCTAAACAACGGTCGCACCCATATGGATCTGAAGTCATAAAAATATAGATTTTTGGGTAAGACTAATAATGGACCCATAAACTGACCTCAAGCACTAAAGTGCCGTATCAGTTGCCATTTATCCCTAGTTGACTGGTTAACCTATCCATAATTGGGTTGTTACTCATATAGACTATTCTTAAATGTTATTCATTTCACCATCATATTAAACTTCAAAATAACTTATTTGATTTTGGCATCATCAAAAATTAATTAAACTAAGAATATATTGTTATATTCCATGTTATGGTGATTAAGCATAAGGTCACATGCATTAATCACTCACACATGTCATACATACTTATTGTATGCTGACCTACACATTTTTAGCATTATTAATCCATTTCTAGCTTGTGATCACATATCATTAATTACATGTTCACTTTAAAACCGATTCATACATTAAAAGCCAATAACCCATTAGGCCACAACGCATGCACACACACTTATTTATGCTATGATCTTATGTCATATCTATTTCACTTTCACCTATAACCTTTCATAATCCCACTTCCACATCTCATTTGGCCATGACACAACAAGCATTAATGTATGCTTTTTATCTCGTAGTATATTGAATCTTACATTTTCATCATCTTATTATGTCATAGTTGCACAAGTTTAACATAAAACTAGCATGATGCATACTTACATACATTCATGTATATATGATATTTTTATAACTCTATTCTTACATATATGCATATATCATGCCTCATGTTTCATCTCACACTTTACATAGATAAAAACATTCACAAGCCGTTAATTATGCTTATTCACATGTATTACTTAACATATATCTATAGGCATTCTCTAATGGCCATTAGGCCATAAACCATAAACATACAATTGCATGTTGTAATTCCATCTTAATCTAGCATACCACATGATCAAAAATCATAAAATATCATCCCATAGCAATATATGCTTATTAAGATACATATTACAACATAACATAAACATACACAACTTATGGCCATTTGACCATCATGCTCAATTACACACTTCTACATTTTCTTCCACCATTTCACATATATACATATTGCATCTTACCACAAAGTCATAATGTGCATGTGAATTAATCATATATAGAAACATTACCTTATATACATACACTTACATACGTACAAAAATTATGTATAAGCTAGATCACACATTAATTACACAAATTAGATCTAGTACACATACATAGTGTGCACAAATTACACCACGAAGCTCATCTAGGCCTTCACCTTACACTTATAATGAGGCCATTCTATTTTGGTAACTGTCTATTATAGATTCAATTTATAAAAATTCATATAAATTCATATAGGCATCAAAAATTACTAATGACCACACTAAATGACCCTTGGGCACCGTTATATCATATGTAAAATATTGGGTTTCAAAATTCCTTACTCAAACAAAAAATGAGCACTATTTACTGAGCTCAAGAATTGAGAAATTCCTTTGGTTTTCTCTGAGAACTTTCGCTTGAATTAGCTTCTAAAGGCTTTGGAGGCCTAAAAATTTGCATTGGATAAGAGAAATGGGGGTTAATTAGAGGTGGAAAGGCTAACATTGGAGGTTTTTGTTCCTTATGGCTAATGGTTTTGAAGGGAGAGGGAGAGGGCTTTTGTGCATTTGACCAAAAATAATTAAATATTGACTATTTATAGTTTTTTGAAAAAATCTATTTTAAATATATTTATCCCAATTTTCTACTTTCTTTTTAACTCCCATTAATCTTATTTAATCATGAAAAAATTAAATTAATTTAGGCCCCACAATCCTTTAAAAATTGGAGTTCAAAAAATGAGAAAAACTAAATTAAAATGACATTTTTATGTTACTTGATATTTAAATAAATTACTGTCTAACCTCCAAAAATTTCAATTCCAGTGCCAACATGCTAATTATAATTTTTGATTATTAGGTCGTATAATTCTCAAAATTTTCTAAGCAACTTTTAAAATATTTTATGATTGAGCTTTGCCTTGATCACTATTCATAAGACATTATCGTTAAAACTTTCTTAATGTTTTTACCCAACCAAATGACTTTTGACTAGTTTAAAACTTTGCCCAAAAATATTTTATGACTAATACTTTCACTTAGTAGCTTCAGTGCATCCCAAGTCTCGATATCACTATTCATCCTAGGAAAGTATTATTTATAAAAGTTAGAATTTTTGAGTCATTACATAATGGCTATATCGAGACAATATCTCAAATAGTAACCCGTAAAAAATACTTCTATAATATCTCAACACATCCAACAACTTTTGAGTCCATCTTAGCCTCCACAAGTTATCTCATATTAGTGCAAAACAAAGTAACATTCTACATCACAACATAAGTAAGCAATCTCATAAAAGTTTTTTTTATAAAAAAAAAAAGAAGAAACAATAAGTTTATAGGTCCTAAATTTCAAAAAATAGATTAGGTCCAATCCCTCAATTTTAAACATGAGTGCTGTCTTACTAGTTACATCACTACAAATTATACAAAAGAAAATTAGAATTCCCTAAAAGGTGGTAGCTTCTTGATTTCTTATGCTACCAAGGCTTTGACTTTAATATTTGTTCCTTTAACCTATGCATCACAAAAATAAACATGACGTGCTAAGTTTTTTCTTAGGGGTGAATCCAACATAATATACATTTTATGTCATGCAATAATGAAATGCACACAAAATTTACATCTTTATCATAATGGCAAGAGAATAAAAAAATATATTGTAACAATACCACATAGTTCAATAAATAAATCTTACATGCCATAACAATCACAATTAGCATTCTAATATAACATCATAACCAAAATCTCAAAGATAATTCCAATATATGAAAAAGAGGATTTAAACTTTTATCGATAATAATTAAGTTTACATGCCCATACATATAAAACAACAAGCCAAACTAGATAATGACACCATATAATTCCCGAAGGCCTAAGATAAATGCACCTAAGATATATGTACTAGTATGTACCAAAGATAATTGCACCTAAAGAAGCTTAAGATAGTTACACCAAAGGTGCCAAAGATAAGTGCACCTGAAGGTACCTAATAGCTTCTCTATATTCCTTAGCTAATTGATCAACGTAGCAAACCTAGGTTGTCTAAAAGCATAGCCATTTAATTTTTTCTATCTAATATATAACCAAATCAATTATGTTTATATGCACATTTATCACAATTACTCACATAATCTAAAATCACGATCATATTGCATATATGTTTATCTTATATGTGCTTCTTGCTTATAGAACTCTTAAAGTTGCCTAAGATATTAAACAAGATGTATAAAGCCATTCAGCCTAACTAAAAAGTACATTCTACATGTGCATTAGTCCATAAACAAGCACAATTCCATAATAAACAAAATGAACATACATTTTCAATTTATCTTGCTAGCCAATGTCACAATTATAAGTTATCCACTATGCAAACCATGTATATACATGCACATAGGTAACAATAAGCATAACCTATAGCTTATACCATTATACGAGCTCATAAATTTTGGGATTAAAGCCTTGAAAGTTTTAGCCAAAACTAAAATTCCAACTTAAAAACCTCAAACATCATTTATGCATGTAATTTATTAACTACTATTCTTCACATACATATTTGTCATATCCATAACATAAAAGGACCATAACTCACACACAATCACTTTACCAATTTTGGTCAACAAACTTTATAGGCATTATTCAAACTAATCATACATAATTTATTCCAATAACATAACAATTCATCATGCCCTAAAGTATAAAAGGACCAAACACACACACTTACCATGCATGTTTGGACAATGCCAACATAGTCTAATAACACCATTTATTCATTCACACATCACTCAATTTCACAACATATTAAATCATACATACTACATACGCTCACCACATATTAATTACACATAACCACATTTATTACATAAAGGCAAATTCCCATTAAATTCCATCAAATTAATTATACAACATATATTAAGTTGGATTTACATACCAAAAATTAAGATACACCGATACGACATGATTATGACTTCTTTTTTCCCTTCGAACTACCTAATCTCTCTTTGCTACGTATATAATTACAAGCTAATTTTAGAAAATTTGTAATAAATCAAATATAGCTCTAAATAACAAAATGACCATGAAAATGTATTCTTGGGCACCTATAGATTCTAGGAAAAAAATACCAAAACTGAATAAAAATACTAGAATCAAAAGTTGGTTACTATTCACCTTTACCTCAATTTTTTAAAATATCTTGATAAAAAGCTTTTCCAATACTTCAAACACTTTTAATTTAATTATTCCATAATATTATTGGGTTTTATGGTGATTGGTCGAGGCAAATATTGTTGAAGCTAGAGGAATAATGGTGGAAAATGCCCTAGAAGTGGTGTCGACAAAATTGCGATGAGAGGGGAAGAGGTTGGCTATAATGAATAGTGTTTTGATTTTTTTGACCTTTTTTTATAAGTTCTAAAATGTGGCTAGGATTAAATAAACTTATGATCAAAGGCCCTCATATTTCCTTTCTTTAAAATGCCTTTTTAATTTTATTCTCCATCATTTTACCATCAATTACCACCTTTTAAAAACCTAATAATCCTTTAATATATAACTTTTGAACCCCATAAGAACCTGCATTCAAAAATATAAAAAAACTCGATAAAAACATAATTAAATAACTTTACTCAATTTGGTAAAAATAGTTCCTAATATTTAAAAATTCAAATTCTAGTTAAATTAGACAATTTCGAATTTTATACTATCAAGTTGTATTGATCATGAATTATTTTGAGCAAAAATTGAATTATTTAATAGTTCAGTTTTTCTTATGACACTATTCATAAGACACTATCCTAAAATCTTCTTTTGTGTTTTTAACAACCTTAATGACATTAGATTGACTCAAAAATTTTCCCAAAATAATTTTTTTGATTAATACCTCCCATTTGTCTAATTAGTGTGACTTGGGTTTCTAGAAACACAATTCTTCTTGGGAAGTGTTATTCATAAAAGTTAAGATTTTTGGGATGTTACATTACTTCCCCTCTTCAGCGAAATTTCATCATCAAAATTACCTAGATTAAGAGATACGGATATTGTTCCTTATGTCACCATAGGACATTCACCTAAGGCAAAGTTTTATTCTATAACTCCTTAATCTCTTAGGCCAAGATCCTCTCTAGCTTTTCTTCATACAACAAATTTGGATGTATGTCCACTTTTTTAGCTGAAAACACATACATTTGGCGAGGTCCATGAATGTCGTCGATGCATTAGTTAACCTAAAAGGCATCACCAGGAACTCATAGTGACCATATCTAGTCTTAAAAGCCATCTTCTATATGTCTGCCTCTTTTACTCTCAACTGGTGATACTCAAATCTAAGATCAATCTTATAAAACACACATGCTCCTCTAAGCTAATAAAAAAGATCATCAATCTATGGTAAATGATACTTGTTCTTAATGGTGACTTTGTGTAACTGTCTATAATCCACACAAAGTCTCAAAGAACAATCCTTTTTCTCGACAAATAGAATAGGTGCTCCCAATGGTGAAACACTCGGCCTAATAAAACCCTTATCTAGAAGCTCTTACAACTGAATCTTCGGCTCTTTCAACTCTGCAGGAGGTATTCTATATAGAGCTATAAAAACTGGCACTATGCCTAGCATCATCTTAATGCCAAACTCTAACTCCCATTCTTATGGCAAACCAAGTAACTCATCTGGGAAAACATCCCCAAACTTAGCTACTACAGGAATCTGACTTGCTTCTAAAGTTTCTTTTATGGTGTCAACCATAAAAGCAAGATAAGCTTCACAACCTTGTTGCATCATTCTTCTAGCAATAGTGGCTAATACTACATTCGTGATATAATCCAATCTTTCACCCAACACTGTCACTTTTGAGCCGTTACTTGGTTGCAACACAATCCTCTTCCTCTTACAATTTACCATGGCATGATAGTTAGACAACCAGTGTATGCCTAAAATAAGGTCAATCTCATTGAATGGCAATTCAATGAGATCTACAGGGAAAACTTGTCCTTGTACTGACAATGGACTATCTCTATGTACTTTGTTCACTATAACATGCTATCCTATTGGGTTACTAACCATCATATTAAAGCCAAGGTCATCTAACACTAACCCCTGATCTAAAACCCGTGTAGTGCAGATATAAGAATCTATTGACCCGGGGTCTATCAGTGCTAAAGCAGGTAAATCAAAGATATGGAATGTACCCGTAATAACATCAGTGGCCCCTGCCTCTTCTCTAGCTTCTATGGCATACTACCTCATCGGAGCTGTGCTCTCTGACTTATCCTTCTAACTAGCTTTAGCTCTACTTCTTAAATCTCTCCTATCTTACTTCCATGCAGGAACACAAGGTCTCACCTAGCAATCCTTCTAATAATGATCTTTGGAGCCATATCCCTAGCAAGATCCATGTATAAGCCTTCAACGTACACCCTAATGTCTCTAGTGGCAAGTCTTACATGCAGCTATCATAACACTTCCCGCTGTGTACCTAGGAGCACCTGAAGTCCTAGTTTGTGCTCAGATCTATGATCTCGATCCATGTCCTAACCTCTGTGATCAGTTTAACTGCTTGCCTTGATAATGCTTAGACTAACCACTCTTATGCTTCTTCACATATGTATACCCAGAACTACCTTATCCCTGCTATGTGATCTTTATTTGAAGCTGTCTCACTTCTACTTCATCTTGTTCACCATCTTTAAGGTGTCACAGGCTACTACCAGATCTGTAAGATCTCGGATCTTCATAGGAGCAACTTGATCCATAATCTTTAAGTTCAACCCCTTTTCAAACTTCTTACAATAATCTTCTTTAGTGGCAACCACTACCTTCACATATTAGCTTAGACGAGAAAACTCCTTCTCATATTCAAAGATCGTTATGTGCCTCTATCTAAGATCTATGAACTCTTAGAACTTTTGGACTAGGTAATGTTTAGTAATATATTTCACATTGAATTCCTTCAAAAAGAAATCCTAGGTAATGTCTGTAGCTACCTTGTGCTCTATGATAGCTTCCCACCATTTCAATGCTTCTTCTGAAGCATGCAAGTGGCATATGTAGCATACTCGTCTAGAGGGCATCTCAATTGCTACATAATGTGGATGATCTAGTCCAACCAGTACTTAGTTCTACTAGACTCATTTGATTCTTATTCCTTGAAGAAATCAGCCCTATTCTTAATTAGTCTCTCCATATAGGTCCTTTGAAATGCTGGCTATTCTTATGGAATTAGAGGTGGAACTAATTATGCATTAGCTATAGCAGTAGTAGCTATCGTAGCAACCATTATCGCTTGCTTGACAAACTTTAGCATCATCTACAACCATGCAAGTGGACTATAGGCTCTCATACCACAAAGGTGAGTAAACTTAGGACCATGGGCTCTCATACCATAAAGGTAAGTAAACTTAGGCCCAAAGACTCTCATGCATATCAACAAGTAATTCTTAGGCCTAAAGTTTCTCATACCACAAGGTAAGTTAACTTAGGCCTGTAGGCTCTCATACCACAAAGGTTAGTAAACTTATGCCCGAAGGCTCTCATACATATCAGCAAGTAAATCTTAGGCCCGAAGGCTTTCATGCCCATCGGCATGTAAATCATTAACCTATAAGTTTCGTACTTGTAGGTATGCTAGCAACTGCTACAATCCTAGTTGACTAGTTAACCTATCCAAACTAGGTTATCTAACTATATAGGCATCCTTAAACTCATTATATTGTGTCATTTATAGCAATTATATATTTTACACCATTTTGTAATATTAATTTATCTCATTGCCCATTTTGCACATTAGCAAGGCCTAAATCAAATGCCTATAGCATATGTTACAATATACATAGCATGGACAACTTAGGCTCCAATTAATATAACAACATCATATGATCACTT